>JAADXF010000962.1:0-10002 GCA_023337575.1 Pythium chondricola | reverse complement strand
GTAATACACCGACTAGGCACTCCGTTCGATCATGTTTTACGCGGATCTCTGGAGCTTCTCGCAAAATCGATGATTTTTATCCATCAATTGCTGGATTTCGGGCACTAAACACGGGTTTTTTGTATGGGATTATTCGGCAAGATTCCCTCGCAAATAAATAAATAAACAAAATCTGAGATTTGTATTTTTTATTTTTATATTCTTTTTTTTGGAGCCTGAGTACCACTGAATAGAGGTTGGCCATCCTCGCCAATAATGGCGTCCGCATAGGGCAATGCATGTGTGTCCAGCTCGCTCAGCACCACGCCAAGCGAGTACACATCACTTGACGTCGAGTACGACGTGCTGCCCGTCAAGATCTCCGGTACTAGCCACCACCTTAACCCCGCACCAGTCGCCGTCATCGTATTGTGCTCCGACTCGAACCGCGCACTGCCAAACCCACTCAGCTTGGCACGTGCGTGGCCCTCTGTCAAGAGCACAGCACGAGACGTGTGATCGCGATGCAGTAGCGGCGGGCCAAACGAGTGCATGTACAGACCAGTGCCTCAACGATGTCCATGGCGAGTCGTAGCTTATGCGCGTCCCATTCGGTCGGTGTGTCACGCGTGCTGGCCACGTACGACTGTAGATCACCGCCTGGCATGTACTCGTAGAGCGCCTGGAGGTCGGTCTTGTTGGTCCAGGCGGCACCGAGAAACTGGACGATGCTTGGGTGCTCGAGCGTGATCGACAACTTGACAGTGTGCACAAAGCGAGCCACGTTCTTGGTGTTGTCGTGGCCTGGAACCAGTCGCTTGGATGCAAGGAGGCGATTGGACGGTGCCTAGTGGACAAGCCACACCACGGACGACGATCCTCGACCCAGCATGCGTTCGTCCCGAAGCTTGTCGCTTCGTAATCAGTAGGAGAGCATGTCGTCGTCTTGCTCCCACCACATTGGCCTGGTCTCACTGTCTGATAGCACCACCGTGTTGTCCTCTGATGATGCCTGGTAATATGCTTTATCATCGGATAGACCGCGCCGTCGCCTTCTGTACCACAGCCAACCAACGACGGCCATGACGGCCAATGTCACTGTCACCAAAACAGCGATCCCGATGGCTAGTGTCTTGGGCGATCTACTCTCAGACAAAGTCGATGCAGCAGCATCCACCACACACACACATACACACCGAAACGCTGGTGGTGGGAGTGGCTTGAGCTGAGTCGCGTTGCAGTTCGACGCGTCGAGCACGCCGTCATCAACTTCTGTAGTTCTTCTAGCCGAGTGAGTGCAGTGTACTGTGCAGTTGAGAGGGATAGCGGTGGCAGTCGTGGATTGTGCTTGAGCACACGCAGGCTGGTCATATTGAAGACACCCATCGGGAATGACTCGAGCTGGTTGTTCGTGAGGTCCCTACATACAGTACAGATATACCGCCATCGATCTGTGCAATGACAACCAATCCGGCACTGCGTGTGGCCACCTACAGGTGCTCTAGCATCGGTAGATCAGCGTGGAAGTCGACCAGGTTGTTCTCACGTAGCTTGAGTACGTGTTGTAGACCACGGAGGCACTCCACGTCGTCACGGGGCACGACGCTGCGCAGCTCAGCGACAGTGTACGGAATGCGATGACGTCGCACGTATACACTGGGAGATCCGCTGTCACCATTGTCACCGCACGTGCGGGACTTGACGACATGAGAGAGCAGGTATGGGGTGCGGGTTTGATTCGATGATGTGTTTGCTTGGGGGCTTCAGATTAGTGACATACCATAATGTAGTACATTATAAAATTCCGATGGATGCTGGAACCTCCGACGTGCCACCGACAGCGATCCTCCACCACTGGTGTACGTGCGTTGCAATCGCTTAACAACTCATCGCCCACCTTCTCCGTACACTGCTGATCTGGCTGGCGGCGACGACAGCGCCCCCACGATGACGTAGCTCTTCGCACTGTCGAAGAGCTTATGTGCTCGGGGCTCGAGCAGCGGCGGGGCCGCGCCAGTGCCAGGACCCTGGCCGTTGTAGAGTTCCTGTACCTGTACCATTCCAATTGTGCGTGTTGTGACTACGGCCAAGCACGCGGCCGATCATCGCAGCGGGTCATCAAGCAGAGAGTTGAGGTAAAGGTATACCGGTAAAGGTATTCTCACGTCAGCTTATGGTACAGGAGTACTAACTTTTGTTAGTTAGTACAAGTAAGTAGCACTAATATGCGTGGCGTTGTGCATCACCCAACGAATGAACCAGCGATCACGAAACACTGGGGACGGACCTGGCGTTGAAACTGCAACTAGCGCTCACTGGTGGCGGCCGCTGGTTGCTCGGGTTTTTCCATCGACTGTTTGCGTCGCCACCGCACGATGAGGTACACCGTAAGCACGCTCACCCAGATGAAGGTGGCCACGCCGGTCAGGACCATCAGCAGAATGGACGGACTCGTGAGGGGCTCCTCGCGGTGGGTCGTGTTGTTGCCGATCATCGGCTCCACTGTCGTAACAGCATCGCTTCCAGGACTCGGCGCTGGCGTAATGTCAGTGGGTGGGTCGGGTTGCGGTGGCCTGGTGGTCGTTGTCGGCCCGCCGACGACACAGACCTTGGCGGTGGAGGGCGCGGGCAGTTGCTTCAGGTCACTCGAAGGGCAGTTGGTGACGTCCAGCACACTGCTGTCGATCTGAAACTCTGTGAGCGTGAAGAGCTTCTCAAACTGGTCTGATGTGAACCGAACGGGCGCCATCCCAGGGCTGCCCTGCAGCTTCACCACGCGGAGTTCGGACATGTTGAAGATGGAGCGTGGGAACGCCTCTAGTGGGTTCTCACGTAGGTCACTGTATACAGCCACAAAAAATGTGAGCCAGCAAATCGGCCAATGCAATAGCACACCGAGTACACCACACACCACACTTACAGGTACACGAGCGAGGGGAAGATGGCGTCGAACCGCGTGAGCTCGTTCTTGCGGAGATGCAACTCTTTCAACGCCGGGAACTGAAGCAACGACGGCCACGTTGCGATGTAGTTTCGATTGAGGAAGAGTCGTTCCAGCTTGGTGAACGTGTGCAGCGCCAAGGGAATCGACCGCATCAGCGAGTTGGAGAGGTCCAGACCTTTCAGCGTGAGTGGGAACGACCGAATAAGCCGAGCGATCGGTCGGCGCAGGTCGATGTTGACCAGTGAGATGGACTCGAGAGTACTGGTCCTACCAAAGACGCCGTCAGCGAACTGTAGCTTGACAACGCGGCCACGCTCGACCTTCAGTGGCTCCAGACCGCCTGCTACGACCCTAATACCGCCCAAGATGTGAGATATCAGACACAGTTCTAATACCACCTATTGTGCACTGTTGTGATGACGTACGCTTTGGTGACACCTGCATCGAACTGAAGGGGAGCCACGTGCCACAGGAACGCATTGGATTCGTACGGTATGTTGCCCAGGGCGGCCTGGGACGTACCGGTATCTACGGTGCCTGTGCCTGTGCCGTCATTCGTGCCGTTCGTGAACACGACGTAGAAGTGAAACACTGACGGGTCTTTGGCGGTAGCGAAGCACTGCGACTGGCAGCGGTCGTCCTCCACCAGCGAGTAGCAGGTGCTCAGCTCGCTGCCGCCGTCGTCGTGGCCGCACGGCGATGGAGACTTGGCCGCGTACACGATGCAGGCATTCTCGGTCGGTTTGCACACGCTGTCGCAGCTCAACGAGAGCGCGTTGTACGGGACGGAGGAGCAGAAGGTTGCTTGCTGCTGTTGCGCGACTGTGACTGTGACTGCGCTGGCGGCGTGCAGCAGCAGTAGCAGCAGAGACAGCGCCGCGAGGCGGACGTTCGGATGCATTGGTGTTCAAATTATGGGGCGAACTGACGAGCTACAACTGCCTGGTTTACCCTTAAATCAGTACATCAGGTCGTATTTCGACTATACCGTGCTCACTAAGATCATGTTTCAAGACATTTGTTCTGCTAGCGATGCCTAGGCTCAGCACCAAGCGTTTTTCATGGCTACGCGAGGACCCACCGACACTGTCCGGATACCAGTGCCTTAAGCACCACCAAAGAGAGAGAGAGGGAGAGAAAATTTGAGAGGTTGATGCACACTTGGTACCATTCGATGGGGCGCTAGGCCTACATGGACGCTAGGTCTACCTAGGTAGGTTAATATTCCTACCTAGGGTTAAATAATCGTGCTCCTGACGGGCAGCGTGGTCATCGCACCCGAGAGCAGCTGTGCGACCCGTACGGCACTCGGTCGCGTCGCCGGGTCAAACGCTAGACACACCTCTGCGATACGACGGATCTCGGACGGGCAGCTGGCCGAGAGCGTGGGCTGAACCTGGCCCATGGCCACCATTTGCATGACCGCGACCTCGGGCAGGCGGTTGCCCTGTGGCCCACGCAGGTCATCGTAGGGCAGTGTGTGCGTGTCCAGCTCGCCCAGCAGCACGCCGAACGCATAGATGTCGCAGGCACTGGTGTAGGTTCTCGACCCGGCGATCACCTCGGGCGCGAGCCACTTGCCCGTGCCCACCCCTGACGTCATGGTCCCATTGTCGGACTGGAACCGGGAGACGCCAAAGTCACTGAGCTTGGCCCGTAGCTCCTCGGACAGTAGCACGTTGCGTGACTTGAGGTCGCGGTGCACGAGCGGTGGCGAGAACGAGTGCACGTACACCAACGCGTCGACCACGTCGATCGCGATGCGTAGCTTCGGACGGTCCCACGGCGTCGGCGCGTGCTCGGTGGTCTCCAAATAGGCACGCAGGTCTCCGTTCGGCATGTACTCGAACAGCGCCTGTAGATCGGTCTCGACTGTCCACGCGACGCCGACAAACTCGACGATGTTGGGGTGGTGCAGCTTCATGCCGAGCTTGATCTCGCCCACAAATTCCATGGTTTTCTGCCGCGTGATCTGGTCTTTGATCAACCGCTTGGACGCCAAGAATCGGTTGTGAGGCGTGTACTTGACCAGCCACACGATCGCGCAGCCACCACTGCCAATCAGACGCACGTCTTCAATACCTTCGTAGTCGAGCTGGAACGAGAGCATCTCGCCATCGTCCCACAGCGACTGGCCACTGCTGAGCACCGAGTCAGCTGATAGCAACAGTGCGGCATGACGAGCCTTCCGCGTCGGCCCACTGCCACTACTGCCAGTACCCTGGCCAGTGCTAGCCCTACCACGGCTACCCGATTGTCCGGATAGTCCACTAGGACGTGGCACGTATCGACTTGGCATTGGCTCAGATTGCACAGGACTGTCCGTGCCATCCACGTAGGACTTGCCTCCGCTACGCTTTCCCAGTAAAAAGAACGCGGCGACCAGCGCGGCGCCGATCACGATGCCGCCGACGATCAACACGACCACAACGGTCGTGGACATACTATCACTGCCGGTGTTGTTGTTGTTGACGATAGGCGCAGGCGTGGAAGTGGCGACGGGCGCCGTGGTGGGTGGCTTCGTGGTCGAGGGCTCCGGCGTCGGCGTCGTGGAACGAGGCGTGCCCTTGTACTTGGCGTACGCTTCGTCCGAGACCACGCACACTGTAGACTCGGTGAGCGGCACGACGACGCGGCGTTGCTCGGCGTCGCAGCTCACGCGGTCCAGTGCGTCGTCATCAATCGTGAAGCTCTCCAGTTTGGTGAGGAATGCGTACTGTGCTTCGGTGAACACGACCGTGGTCATCTCTCGGTTCTCTGCCAGTCGAAGCGATCGTAGTTTCGTAAAGGAGAAAATCACAGTCGGGAACGACTGCAGTTTGTTGTTGGACAGGTCCCTATTACATGGCATGAAGATGATGAGCACCACCGTCTGCTGTGTGGTGGAACAGACCTCAGTACGCACAAGGACTGGAGGGATGACAGGTTTGTCGTGAATTCCTTGAGTTCGTTCTGGGTGAGCAGTAGACTGGTCAGATTGGCCGGCCGGAGTGTCGCGGGGTACTCGGTGATGTAGTTGCGCTCGGCCGCCCTACCGTGGTCCCGATGAGTCAACGGTCGATGCATTTCTATAGGACACACCATGGAAATCTCGTACCAGGATCGAAGGCCTGGTAGCTTGGCCATGGACGCTGGGATTTGGGACAGGTTGGTGTTGCTGATGTCGAGTGCACCGACGGTGCGTGGAAGCAGGGCAGCGACGTCGGGCTGCCGCAGCCCCAGGTTGAGATTCACAAGTCCGACGATCGTGGCATTCTCCACGCCTGCCATCACGTTTGGATCGATCTCCAGGTCCACAAACGACCCGCGCGTGCCCGTGTTTTCATCGCGGCCCCCCGAGATGACCCTGGGCACCACAGTCACCTTCAATCAGTACAGGACACGAACCAGCAGTCCTGCGGTCAAGCTTACACGTTGTTGATACTGGCGTCGAGTTTCAATGGACCGACGCGCTTGACGAACTGGTTCATCTCGGATGGGATGTCGTCGACGCTGAGCTGGCGCCGCTGCGTGGTTGGTGGCTTGGTCTCTCGCGGCGCGTTGAACAGCACGTAGAAGGAAAACCCCAAGGACGGCTGTGTCGGCGGCGCAAAGCACTGGTACGCGCAGCCGCTGGGACCGAGAGGCGTCTCGCATTTTGCCAGCGCGCTCATATCTTGCAAGTTGCACGGCGATTCCGTGAGCGATGCGTACACGACGCACGCGTGCTTGGTGGTCGCACAGACGCCATTGCAGTCGTTGCTGAGCGTGTTGAACGACACGCCCGTGCACGCGTCGCCCGCCACACGCGTGACGAAGAGCGTGAGCACTGCGAGTGTGTGCAGCGACCGCATCGCGTCCGCGTCGGACACGCAGAGATCGGACGGAATGCCCTGCCTGGGTGGGAATCGGTTCAGTCTGTTTGAGTGGCATAGGTGAGAGTAATGTACTCACTCGAATAGAGCGCTCTATTTGGTAATCCAAACACAGTCCATACTGTAGCAGTCACTAAAGCGCGGTAGTGGGTGTTAACTTGTGCATAAACCAGCCACCACATTTGGTGATTTGCCGATCGCTGGGTGACGAGTCACACTGTGTGACTCACACATCTCACACAAGCTGGCTACATCATTGAGACGGCGGCCACAACGCACAACGCAATGCACTCTCTTCGGTCTCGATGCGTCGCGTGGCTCCTGCTGCCGCTGCTTGCCGCGTCCGTGTCGGCGTTGACCTACGCGTCACAGGTTCGGAGCTGTTCGCTCGACGGCCAGTTCCTGGCAAGCAAAGCTGCGTGCGGCGTGCCCTGCGGGGTCAGTGACCACATAGGCTGCATCGCCCACCACCTGGACACGCAGGTCTGCAATATCTCCTCGCCAGTCTATGAATACGAGGTCTACGAGCCCTACGCGTGCCCCATCCAACGCGATTGGCAAGGCGAGTGTGGCTACCAGTGCATCCTGCCGACCGCCAGCTCCAATGGCGACACGCTGCTATTCTACATCACTCCGGCCAATGCGTCCAAGAACGTATCGTTCTCGGTGACCGACATCCACCAGAGCGAACAGTTCCTGACCTCGTTCAGTCAGATTGACCTCCAGCCGAAAGTCAACAACCTGTGAGTCCCGAGTATGGTATGTCTTCGGCAGGTTATCATACTCATGCTCGTGGCCCTGTCATGACACAGCACCATCATCGGAGGCTTCCCACGGAGCCCACTCGGTGCGGTCATGCGCACACGCGTCAACCTCACGCTCACGTCGGTCAACCTCACATCGCTCACGCTCAAGTACTTGGACATGAGCGATGAGAATGAGCCGCTCGTGCGGTTACGACAACCCAAAGCGACGCTCGAGTCGCTCACAATCAACGACTGTCTGCTTCAGCGTGCACCGTTCGACGCCAAGGCACTCACAGTGCTCACAACACTGTACGGACATGCACGCGGTTTCCATATACCAGCAAAGTCACTGACACTGTGGACGATGAAGGGATTTGTCCAGCAACCAAATCGAAACGTACCCGCAACTCTACAGCATGCAGCCACTCGAGAACCTGTACGACGAGCTCTCGATAGTACACGGATACATCGTTCATTTGTACTGACGATGCGTGAACCAACAGATCGCTTCGCAACAATACGCTGAGCCAGTTCGAAGCCTTCTTCCCGTCCCTCAAGTCGCTGTACGTGATGGTCACGCGCGTGTACTGAGACGACCTGTGATTGATGCCACTCTATGCCGTGAACAGTGATCTCAGTGGCAACAGCCTCCGTGAGATCCCGACGAGTATCATTTTCTCCAAGAACCTCAGCTTCCTGTACGTGAAAATACCGCATACAACGACCACGATGATCCACTGACGCTGGTGATGCTCCCAGGAATTTGAGTGGTAACCCGCTGCAGAGCTCCCGCATGACGCCACAGCAGCACGTGTTCCTGACCACGACCGGGCTGGTCGTGGTGATCGACGGCTTTGAAGCGGAGACCACGCAAAGCAACTGCAAGCAGATCGAACTGATCAACACCATCCCCGTGTGCCTTGACGAGTCGAACACTATTACGATGGAAAAGTCCAACTTGTCGTGGTACATCATCGGCCCCGTGGCCGCGACGGCTGTGTTGATGCTGGTCGGCTTCTCATTGTGGTACTACCGTCGCAAGCGGCGCTTCTTGACCACGGATGGAGCGATCGACACGCCGGGAGGCGGTGGCAAGGGCCTCACTGAATTCGCCATCCTGGATGACGCCTGTAGTGTCACCGAGGGCGAGGACGCGGGCAGCCAGAACGCGTTGATGCAGTCAGCTGCAAAGTTGGCATCCAGTCGTGTCGGACTGTGGAACGATGAAGAGCTGTTGCGGTGGCAAGTGCGGTACGAGGATGTCGAGGATGTGCGCCAGATTGGTGTTGGCGCATTCGCAGTGGTGTGGCTCGTCAAGTACCGCGAGTCTCGCGTGTTGGCGTCCAAGCGGTTGGTGAAAGACCAACTGACGCGAGCCAAGACCCAGACATTCGTGGCCGAGATCAAGCTGGTCGCGCAGCTGGAACACCCAAGCATTGTCCAGTTCGTGGGCGTGGCGTTTACAGTCGAGTCGGATCTCCAGGCTCTGTTCGAGTACATGCCAAATGGCGACTTGCTGGCGTATTTGGAGCACGCGCCGGACGAGGAGCGCTGCTGGAATCAGGAGAAGATCCAGATTGCGATTGATGTTGTGGAGGCGCTCGTGTATGTCCACTCGTTCACGCCGCCGCTGCTTCACCGCGATCTCAAGTCCAAGAACATTCTGCTGAGCGAAGAGATGAAGGCCAAACTCAGCGACTTTGGCATCTCACGGTACCAGTCTGAGAACGGCACGATGACCAGTGGCGTCGGCACAGGCAAGTGGCTGGCACCCGAGGTGCTGATAGGTGGTAACGACTACGACCACTTCTCGGACATCTACTCGCTTGGCGTGGTGCTGTGTGAGATGGACACACACACACTGCCTTACGCTGAGCTCAAGATGCCTGACGTCGCAGTGCTGCAGATGGTAGTGGCCAGGTCTGCCTGGCCACGGCTGAGTGACAACTGTCCAGAGCCGATCCGTGCACTGGTGGATCGGTGTCTATCGTTTGAGAGTCACCAGCGACCGCAGGCGATGGAGATCGCGTATATTATGCGTACATTTGCCAAGACCCTGTAGCCAACATGGCCTCATTCATCAAGCACGCCGACTTGTGTATCGTACTACTACTGGCTAGCGGCAGTGTCGTAGCTACAGTAGTGGATCCTCACAGGTACTATGACTCACAATGGATCGTTGTTGACAACTACTACTCGATCGACATGCCCATCTCCTGGGCGAACTGGCGCAGCGCGAACGCCACACTCAGGGCTGTTGGTCTCGACTCGGCTTTTCTGCGGGTCCTCGTTGATAGCGGGGGATGTCCGGGTTGCGGAGCGACCGACTGCGACTGGCTTTGTGAAGGCAAGTCCCTGTCTGGGACGTCCCGTCTGCTAGGCGTCGCATAACGGGACTGAGGTGGCGATGTAGCCATCGTAACGACAGGTGTACCCTGACTACGGGTACTGACCACCATTCTTGTGCAGAGTGTGTGGC
>JAADXF010000961.1:0-10010 GCA_023337575.1 Pythium chondricola | reverse complement strand
TAGACGCCTCTGCACTCGCATGACGGATTCTTGACGAAAGAATGCCTGTGATGCTCAAAACACCACGGCCGATCCATGATGATAATGCTCTAATGCATTGGATAAATCCTGGCTCATGGGAGAGCAAAGTTGACCACAATGTTCAACAGCACGTTCAGTCTGGATACCCATGGCGTCCTGCTCACATGGATGTGCTCACCACATCAGCCACATACTACAGGTATACTCATTCTGCTCCTATTAGAAGCGTTTCAAACATGTCAAAATTTCTGCTTACTTTTTGGCCCTTCCTTAGCATGTTTTTTTAGAAAAGTAAGCCACCTCTCGTGTTAGCTTACTATGGAAATGAGCAAGGTTAGACTGCTTACTTTTTGGGGTCTGATGTGCTAATTTATTTTTGCCATTTTCCAATGTTTGAAACCCCTATTGATTTTCAGGTCTCACTTTCGACACGGCACACTCTGTGCGAGACTGTGCACTTGACTGGTTGACCACCCGGTGCCACGGAGGATGACACATGCCGGCACTATTATAATAGCGTCTCAATTCATCTGCATCCTTATCTTGCTTGATTGCGCTTGGATAGCCGCAATCGTCCATTCAAGTCGTATCCCGAGGTTGTGGCTACCCAAACTTCCTCAACGAGCCGGTTCAAGTTTAGCATATTATCAGAATCAGAGATACTTCATACTTGTATTTCGTATGCATATCTGATCCGTATCTGAGTCTCCAGGTCGTTGCTGTCTCTCCGATTCTGATAGACGTGGCAGGACCCACAGCCAGCGAGCTCAGCGAGAGGAGCATATCTGCCATTTGACTGACCGTGCGATCACCTGCTTCTCGTACTCCATCCACTGGTCACTTCAGCATTTACAACTGGCCGGCTTGTCCACGTGCCATCATGGTAGCCATCATCTGTGGATCGCAAGACTGCCATATCCCTGTTGCTGCTTTGGCGTTGACCCCTCGATCCAATGCAGTGGTGACGAGCAAACGCATCGATCTCTTCCTCCTCCATCACTCTTGGTCATTTATCGGAGAATACCGTCGCGGTGAGCAGGCGTCCGGGTTGGTCATTCTTGAATTCTCTGTGCACTATACACAGCGGATTCAAAACACTCCTTCTCCTCCTCCACTACCATGGCTAAGCTTCAGTTCCTCGGACTGTTTGCCGCGGTGTTGCTGGCGACGGACGCCGTGCTCGCTCAGAACGCTACCATTCAAGTCTTCCGTGCACCGACAGCGAACACGGCACCTGCGTTGCCCAATTGGGTCGGCCCGCTCACGGGCAAGCTGATCGACACGGCGTGCTACCGCAAGAGCTACATCGCCAAGAGCAAGAAGTGTGGTGCTGGCTACAACTTCGACAAGGTCGCCACGTGCTGGGCGCAGTGCCCAATCGAGTACCCTGTTGAGTGTGGCATGGAGTGTATCCCGCAGAACAAGGATTGTGCCAAGGAGATTCTCAACAAGGTCACGTCGGTCGCCACCGTCGCGCTCAACGCGGCCACGTCTGGTGTGTTTGGTCAGCTGACTACCGCGTCCAAGGCCATACATACTGGTGTCAAGTGTGGCCAGCAGCTCTACAACACCGTCACCAAGGTCGTGGGTTACATTGAGGAGGTGGAGAGCAAGGCAAAGGTGGACACGACCAAGGAACAACTCATTTTCCGTCTCTCCAACTCGGACTTCGCAGTGTACGATTTGCCTGTCGCTGTTGCGACGTGCATGGGCTTGCCGGCGCCAAAGGGCCTCGACCAGGTCAAGGAGGTCATGGAAGTGGTCAGGAAGCTCATTGAGCAAATTGTCAACAAGAAGGCTAGCGGATTCAACTTGCTCAACACCAAGAACTTCCTCAGCTTCACCGCCGCTGTGCCAACAATAAGCACCACGGTCAAGGCGCTCTCGCCCACCGACACCAACAAGCTCAAGGGCCTCATTGGTTCGGGCTCGAAGTGTGGTGCCGAGGTCAAGTCGGTGATCGATAAGATCACTGCCGCCGTCCAGAAGCAAAAGAAGGCCGCGCCAACCACAACGGTGGACGTCATCAAGTTCACCACCCTTAATTCGGATCTCGTGAGGAAGGATGTGCCTGCTGCCATCAAGAGCTGTGTGAGCGCGACCAACTTCAAGAGCCGTGACGACATTCTCAAAGCGGTGCACGAGATTGTGGACCAGGTCATCTCGGCCTCGAGCCAGAACGGTAACCCAGTCTCCATCGACAAGTACGCCATCACGATCGCCAACATGGGCCTCGACGCCATCGCCATGTTCGACCCAACTGGCATCGCGGCCATGGCAGCCAAGTTCGTCCAGCCAATCTGTGGCCCAACCGCATACATTGGCGACATTGACGACGGTCCAGCGGAGCAGGCACTCGGTCTCAACACGATCGAGAAGGCGTTCCGCAACACGGCCGGCTCGTGGGTCAAGCAAGGCAGCGGCATGCTCAGCCTCACATTCAACAGTGTGGACGACAAGGATGTGACAGTCAACATCATGTCGGGTGGCCAGAAGAAGTACGAAGTCAAGGTGGGCAAGGGCAAGACCGTGTCGTGGAGCAAGCCGCTGAGCGAGTTCGCCGGTAAGACGCTCTACCTTGATCGTTCGCGCCCAGGTTTCTTTGGTATCCCAGGGACGGGTGGTGGTTCCATGCTAGCGTGGGTGCCAAACGACCACGACGGTCAGCTTGACCTTACGGTCAAGATCAACCCAACCAGCTTCTCGGACAAGGCTCTCCGCCACTAAGTCTGTACGTCTCTTTTCGTCACCCATTCAATTTTATCTCGAAGCAAGAGAAGAGGAAAACGGACGGCAGTTTTCCCACGTAGTGTCAGTGGTCGGTGGTCCATAGGGTTCACCAGACCACGATATTGGAATTATGAATCTTGCTTCTCTATATTCATAATTGCGATAAGGGTGTGCTTCGTGCCGATGGCCTGGGCTGACCAATGCGCAGTGAAGGTCCAGAGAACAACCCCCCGATGGAATGCTATTTGTTTGAGTCGGAACATTTGAGCTAGGACTCAGCGCGTTCATCTTGCCGAGCGATCCGTTGTTCTTCCAGCTGCAGCATGTGATTCCAGTCGTCAGTGGACACATCGTCGTGGCCTTTGCTGAGTGCGACGAGTCGGGCGAGTCGCAGCCAGCGGTGAAGGTCATCAGCCTGCAGACAGCAATCAGTTCAAAGACACCCACACAAATCGCTTCAATCGTGGCGTAACGTACCGAGACTTCCTGTTTCGCCTTGCGGCAGGTGACGTAATGCTTCTCGGCGAGCTCGGCTTGCTCATTGCCTAGACGAACCTCAAGTGACCGCAATAGCGCAAGAAAGAGCCGCAGGCATTCGATGTTCACGTCAGCCTGGTCACACTCAGTCGCTGGAGAAAGAGGCACGCTGACGTGCACGGGAAGGATGCTTTTGCCGTGGGAGAACGAGAGCACCGAGACGTCCTGTGGGAAGTCCATGCTGTAGTACTGAAAGTCGTACGACAGGAGCATCTTGGAGACGAGCGACTGCAGCGCTCCGACGTTCTTGACGCCCTGCTCGTTCAGCGTACCAGCGGACAACACAGTCTCATTCACGAGCACCGCGGTGCCCTGGGCGAACTGGAGTTGGCCGCCCTTGAGCACGTCATTCTCGTAGTCCTTGTATGGCAGGAACTTGGTTTCATTGAGCGACTCGATCGACATGTCCACGCTCGCGAGCATTGGAACCAGTTGAACAAGCGTCGATTGTACACGATCCACCGTAGCCTGCTCGTCAGCAGTTGATGTGTTCTTGCTGAACGACAAGTTCACCGACAGACTCCCCAGTGCTGTCGTGTTGTCTGGACGAGAGTAGACACGCGACAGAACACACAAGAGCGTGTACTCGGCTGCAAGTTTGTCGCCACCCATGGCTGCGGCCAAGTGGTGGATTACAATCGATCGTACATCTGCAATCTCCATGGTGTATGTGGCCGTCTCGGTCCATGTCGCCGTCAGTGCCTCTCGTCGATCATTATTGGATGCGAGATTTGCTCGCCGTTTGTGTGGTTGAACGAAGTTGATCGCGTCCAGCTTGAATGCGGTGCAGCAGTGCAGCACGACAGACGACTGCTGCTTGCGCTGGATGTCGTGTAGGCAGTCGGAGATCGTGAGCTCCGCAATCGATTGGGCTGTGAACCCGTCGTCGTAGCGAACCGCACTCCCGCCGGAGGCCATCACCATCATATCCAGAACACCGATGAACTCGAACGACTCGTTCACCTTGAACGCGTCCAGTGCCAGCTCGCTGTACTGTTTGTCGTACACATAGATGCTGACCACTGCCTCAGTGAATGCTGCGCCATTCGCGGTCGTGTCTTCCTTGTTGGAGCTTGTCTCACTCGATTCTGGCTTTACCTTCTTGGACGCATCGAGCGTTGATTCCTTGGTGGTGGCGTCTTCCATCGCTTCGTCCTGAGTGTCAATGTGCTCGTTGGATCGCTTGGTGCCCTTGGCCACTGCATTCTCCACGGTTCTAGTAGCTGATGACGACGCGGTCTGCGATTGATGGAAGCGTGCACTCGCCCACTCAGTCACATGTGGCACCAGCGCTACCTTGAGCGGCACGCGCTCGACGAATTTCTCGCTCACTTCCTCTCCATAAGCGTTCGCTATGCCCATATCCTGGTCGCCTTCGCTCAACACGACGAGCTCCGGATCGAACACATCGCGAATAATACCGCGGAACTTGAGCACTACGCCGTCGTCGTACTTGCCCAAGAGGAATGCCCTCTCATCAAACACTGGGACGTCACAGAGCTCGCGCCCATCGCGGCGAAAGTCAGCGAGCACGCGCTGGAGCTCTTGCATCTTTTCTTAGTGCTCGACTTGCTCGACAAATTGGCGGGAACGTGATTGGCGCCATAGTACCATAGAATCGGTACAGATCATCCCAATTGTACCCACTTGCGGGTACAGTTGCCCTTGCTTTCCCTTACCATCTTTTGATGATCAGCTTGGAAAGTGGATGACGATCACGGTGATGTTGTCGTTCGAGTAGCGGCGGATGCCCTCCTGTGCGAGCTCCTTGGCTGCGAGCTGCAGGTTCCCGTGGAAATGGAAGCGGTCGCGCAAGATCTCAGCGGCCTCCTCGCTGGTCATCACGTCCCACAAGCCGTCACACGCCAGCAGCAAGAACTCATCCATCGCACCATCAACCGAGAGGAAATGAATGTCCGGCTTGGCGGTGAGCAGCGCGGGCGTGCGCTCGTCGTCGCGCTGGAAGGGATTCAACTGCACAGCGTCCGGTATCCGCGACATGGACGAACTACTCGTGCGCTGCTTGTCCATCAGCCCCTTGAACTCGAGGTCGCCGAAGGCGCGTGTGATCGCCATCACGCCATTCACGCGGTTGTTGACCACACGCCCGCCAAGCTGTAGTACCCGATCGCGCTCCGCGGCAAGCGTGAGCCTGTGGTCGAGTGTGAGCTCCATGATTTCCCCACTGCGTCTGCACAGCACAAGGCGACAGTCACCGACGTGGCCAACAAGTACTCTCCACACACGATTGGCTGGGGACGACGCCGCGTGGTCGACAAAGATGCAGGTGGCAGTGGATCCACTGAGATCACCCTTGTGGAGAAGGTAATCGCAGATGTATGCGTCAAAGTCGAGAAAACACTGCTGCAGTTTGTCAGCGGATCGAAAATGTGGGTCGGGCGCACGGAAGAGGAAGGCGTGGAGTTGCTCTTGAAGAATCGTGGCGCATTCTTCGCCTCCGTGACCATCAAAGATCCCAGCAAAGAGACTACGTGTCCAGCGTGAAGACGTGGCGTGGTCAATCTCGGGCAGGATTGTCCATCGATCTTCCTGTGTGTTGCGACGGCCTTGAAGTGACGACGCGGCGATGGAGATATTCAAGGCCGAGCTGGTGGCGGAGAACGACTGTGTATCAACAGCTTCAGTTGATGTGCGTGGATGAGAAGGCATTGCGAGATTGGTTATCGCGGAGGTGGTTGGCGCGGTGTGTGATTCAGCGGAGCTGCCAGCGTCTTCGACAGGCACTTTACTCTTGGTGAGCGGCGGCATCGACAATGTCGTCAACAGCAACTCGTCGAGAAGTTGCGGCGACTGGGAGACAGCATGCTCATCGTCGTCTTCGTCGTCAGAGAGGAGGTCGTCAAGATCGTCATCACCGCGTGCGTCAGTCACACTGAATGCGGAAGCCACCGTCGCCAAGTGATGTGCCTCGAGATCCAAGGCCTTCTGGAGCGCGGCGTTGGACGCACTGGTAGCTGACACGACACCGCTCACTTTCTTGCGGGAGAAGAGCTGCGATCGGTACTGGATCTCCTCGTTGCTCAGCACGGACGACTCGATATCACTCGGCATCTCGACACACACCTTGTTCCCCTTCACCTTACTCGTTGGTCCGGGTGAAACAACTCCGGTCTTCTTGACGAGTGCATCGATTCTCGTAGGTTCGTCGGCAATCGGAACCTCCAGGCATTGTGGGGTACCAGAGTTATCACTTATCGCCGGCTTTCGCTTCAAGATCTCCTGTCTCGCTCGCTGCAGCCGCTTCATCATTTGAACGCGGATGTTGACGATGATCGCGAACTTGTCGGTCGCGTCGATCGCGTTCTCGATCTCTTCGTTGGTGACGGTGATCTGCGGTGTCTTCTCTTTGACCCCAAAGTGTGATGGGTGCTCTTCCTTGGTGACCCACGGGTGTGTCATGATCTGAAGTAGTGTGAGTCGCTTCAGCGGATTCTTGGTCAGCATTCCACGCAGCAAATCCTCCAGCATCGCGTCGATCGGTCCAGGGAAGACCAGTGAGTCGTTCTGGATCCGCTCAAACATTTGGAGCGCGCTGTTTGCGACAAACGGCGGGCGACCAAACTTGAGCATGAAGGCTGTCGCACCAACTGCCCAAATGTCAGCCAACTGGCCCGAGTACTCGTGCCCGGAGCACATCTCTGGCGACATGAACGCTGGGGTTCCGGCGGTATCACTGAGCTTCTGTTTGCTGCCGTACAGCGACTGCGAGATGCCAAAGTCAGCGATCTTCACGACATCTTTGTCGCCGACCAGCAAGTTCTGTGGCTTGATGTCACCGTGCACGATTTTCTGCTCGTGAAGGTACGCGAGTCCCAGGGTGACCTGAAGCAAGACACAGTGCAAGTCACGATCGTGGAGGTGGCTCTCGTTCGCGTGTTTCTTCTTCTGATGACTCAGCAAGTCGCCGTGCTTCATGTATTCGAGCACCAGGAAGAGCTTATTCATCGACGGGTCATCCATGACTTCGTACAGCCGGAGTACGTTCGCGTGATTGAGCTTCTTCATGATCGCGATCTCCCGCTTGATGTCATCGAGTTTGCTCTGCTTGCCAAGTTTGTCCTTCTTCATCAAGTCGCGGTTGATGAACTTCATGGCGAAGAGTTTCCCGGTGACTTTCTCCTTGCAGAGCTTCACTTCTGCGTAGCTGCCGGCGCCAAGCGATTCCAAGATGATGTAGTTGTTGATCATCGTACGCGAGTTCAGCCAGTCCCCGAATTTCGGCACTGGGTGTGGCAAGTTGGTCTGCGGCAGCTCGGCTTTCTTCTTCTTTACCACTTTGGTATCGCGGATGGCAGCTCCAACCTTGGTGGCGTCTACTGCTGGCGAAGTCGGATGCGAAGACGGCGAGCTGTTGCTCAGTGGCATCACCAATGCCGTCGCATTCGTGACGATGTTGGACCGGTATGATGGCGGCTTGAAGGGCGACACGTTCGCAGGCGGTGGGCCGGTAGGCCGAGTGGGCGAGATATTGCCAAGCTGACGTAGCGACGGCTGTTGCGATGAACCTGATAACGGAGGATGCGGTGAAGGTGCTTGTCCAAGAAACGGTCGGTGTGTGGGCAAGGGCGACGGTGTAGTTGGAGTCGTCTTGAGGGGACTCGTCTTTGGCGTGGTGTTTGCTGCCGCTGAGTCGTGAAGCGAGAACTTCTGCGGTGAAGGCGTCAGTCGAGAGAACACCGGAACGATCGCCGTTGGCTCCGACGATGTGTCAAGCCAGTCTTCGAGTTCACCATCATTATCTCCGTCGTCATCGCTATCGTCATCATCACTGCCCGAGTCAACTGACGTGATTCCATCGCCATCGAGTTCCAGTGCAGCGGGTCTCAAAAGTTTTGGAGGGCTCGTGTCTTTCGCTCGGGCTGTCGGCTGCGCGTGTTCTTCGTTGGGTATTTCTCCAGCTGGCCGCATCGTGACCTCGGCCATCTCCTGATCACTCAGTCCCCAGTCTTCCACCTCTTCGCCCTCGGTTATCAAGTCGTCATTATCGTCGTCTTCGTCATCATCATCGTCACTGTCAACGCTGGAAGTAGCATTCACTGCAGCCTGATGAGCCTGTGCACCACGACCCGAAGCGTGATCGACGTTCCGGCCTTGACTCGTGGGATACACTGGTCCCGAGCGACCACTGTGACCTCGAGGGATCACGATTTGAAGTGGTTGGCCACGGCCACGCCCCATGACCAGTGGAGACTGCCCTCGACCTCCTGCCACAGGAAAGCCAACAGTAGCTGCAAAGGCTGGTACCAGAGGCACCCCGCGTCCTCGACCTCGACCACCAACGTCACGCGAAGACGGCCCTCTCGCGACCGACATCAACAAATGACCTGCCTGCTCCAGTGGCGCAAGGTGGAATGGATGTGGATGCCCAGCTGCCGGCTGACCAGGTTGCAAGGGCATGAAGGGCACAACAGTAGGGCCACCGGCAGCGATTGCCTGCAGCGGAACGAAGCTATGGCCACCGCGTCGGTCGAAAAACTCGGCATTGATGCCTCCTGGTTGCAAATATTGGATGCTTGGGCGGTTCCCAACCACGTTCCTCGATATCCCCGCATGGTTGGGTATTCCACCCGAGCTGGGTGAAGACCGATCGGGAGCATGACTCGCCTCAGGGCCTCGAGAAGTGCCTCGAATCGAGTAATCAACGTCGGGCATGCCGTGCGTTGGATGGTCGTCATCGCCGTGAAACGTGGCGCTCGCGAATCGTGATGGCAGTGCGGGTCGGCGATTAGAATCGGGGTGCGCGACGGGTTCCGATTCGCTTGTGTTCGCCCCCATCGCCATCGAGAGCAGCGCGTCTGCACTCTGCCCCTGCAGTTCGTCCCGTGGCGTGTACCTCGACGACGAAGGCACTTCATGCTTGTCGACCGCCGTGGCTTCAGCACTTCCATCACCTTGCCGAGCACCAGTGAACGCCTTGCGCTCAAAAAGGAGAGTGGATGGAATGACATGCTCTCCTAGCGCAGGCGGTGCGGCAGCGTCGGCGGGTGGTGTGGAGATACTCGCCACACACCCCATTAGGGCATAGCGAGAACGGTGCAACGGTGAACTGCTTGGCATTCACAAGCTATTTTCGAGCCACAATAACCCAGCGTGTAACCATGGTACCCTTCGCCTCCCCATCTCGCCAAGATGGACAGAAACGATTCGATTCGAGCTTCTTTACGTCAAGCTGAACGTGCGGGAATCGTGAAGACGCACTGGTCGAGGAACGAGAGAATCACTGTTGACATCTACTCCGGTGAATGGTCCCAGGCGGATACCATCGGATCCATGAGTCCTCATCTACATCCGTCCAAGTGTACTCAAGTCTTCCTTGCCAGACTTGGTTGCGACGACGACGTGCCGGACCTCATGACACCTGCCGTGTGCGTCCAACTGCTAGGTGGAAACCAGCGCGATCAGTGACGCGTGGGTCGGTAATCCGACACTAAGTTGGCTACATCAGCCACTTCATGATCTTCTTGGACGGCGCGGCATCGTCTTTGGGAGGGATCTTCACACGCGTCGTCATGAAGCGTTCGATCTCGTCTTCGAGCCCTTCGGCTTCCTCGGCGTACTGTTCCTTCACCTCGTCCAAATCGCCCCGTGACAGCACGTGGATCTGGACCCACGACAGCGCCACGTACGTATTCGACCGCTTGGCTCGATGCAGTAACCCCATCTCACCAAAATACTCTCCTTTTTGTAGCACACGGACGATG
>JAADXF010000960.1:0-10019 GCA_023337575.1 Pythium chondricola | reverse complement strand
GTGTAGTTCGATCGCCAGGTGCCGAAGACAGCGCAAACGAGGCCACTGACTTCGACGAGCCGCTAGCGAGCAGCAAACCAAATACACCAGAAGCAACGACGTTCGAGTCGTTTCAGCCGCTCGAGGGCGGACCACTGCGGATCACCCGCTGCACCAGACTTCGGGGTTATAAGTATTGACGGGCTAGCATATGGGTACTCTTGTTAGAAAAACCTCGACCCGGAAAATGGCCTAAATAGTTTAACGAAATTTTATCAAAGTATGTATCGCAACTGTTATTTCATTGTTATCATGCCCAACCCGGAATATTGCCTAAAACAACGATATTATCGTTGTTAACATATTTATCTTGAAGTTTATATGTAGAGGTCTATTTAGAAAACGTCAATCATCTCCACTATGGTTTACTCAATGCAAGTGATCGAACATATGCTCCTACATAATTTTGCACAAGAAATACGATGGTCATATGCTTATAAGTTTCTACGGGCACCTATTAGTTATTACAGGCTTGCAATTATAATTCTGCCCTGGCAACGAAAGGGTTAACCCTCTGGTTCTCAATGACGGAATATCCGTCATTGAGGTCGCTGCTAAACAGGTTTTTCAGTCATTCATTGTACCGAACGACAGCACTTCCATTGGAAACTCTTGTTCGCATACAAATCTCAAGATACTTCGATTCTCCAAAAACCATCAAAAATGCACAGGGTTGGGGTAAATATGCCATATGACGGAATAGTGTGCACACGATGTGTCCCGTCTGCTGGTATGTGGGAAGGTGCAGAGTGTATCCTTCTAAGTACGGTTCATTTGAACTTTCAAAATTGTCGAACAACGATTGTGATTCTCCGACCAACAGCTCCAAATGGAAGGAAAGCGATCAACTGGCACGCTGCGCGCTGATGGCGTTCCTCATTCAAGCACTCTCGTGCAGGGTGCATCTGTCGCGGCAACGTCTATTGGTGATCCGAGCCCCGATGCGCGTGGCGGTGGTAGACATCGATGCGACACAGCTCATGCTCATTCAGCTAGTGCTGACGCCAACGTGGCGGTCGGCGGTTCCAATGCTGTCGCGGACCCCCCGGGGGAACAGGCGTCCAAAGAAGGAACAATCGAGATAGCGCATGGTGAACCAGTGGAAGCTAGAAGTGCTCCAAGCAAAGCGAGCTCAACTGACGAGGGTACAAGTGGAGCTCAAGATGCGACTGATGCTGCTGGCAATAGCAACTCCCGTGGTGTTGGCATTCGCTCTGGAGGAGGTAGCGACGCTACTGTCCATATTCACGCTGGTGGCGGTCGTCGTGGTTCGAGAGAAAGTATTGGTGCGGCAAGTAGCAGCTCCGTTAGCGCCGCTGCCACGGATCTCCTGCCGAGAAAAAGGTTGCGCAGGCAGTCGACTGCGGTGTCTACGATTGGAGACAACGTCGCTACAGGTTTACGTGGCGCCAGTGATCAGCAAGGAAGCTCCAGTGTGGGTCAAGCGAGTGCCAGTGAACAAGCAGGTGGCGTCTTGAATGATGCTGGAAATGGTCGTGGTAGGGGTCGCACTAGTGGTCGCGCTCGAGGTCGTGGTAGAGGTCGTGGGGTCGGGCGTGGCCGGGGTACAAGCAGCGGTCGAGGTGGGAGTCAAGACCCTGGTCGAAGCAGCGGTCCAGCTGCTGGTCCCGGTGAGGCTGGTAGTCAACCTAGCGGTCAAGGTCGAGGTCGAGGTCGAGGTGGGGCTGTTGGCAGCGGCGACACAGGTATCGATGGCGCTTCTGGTACTGCTGATGGTCGTGGTGGTTCTGGTGGTCGCGGTAACGGCAAAAAACCTGCCAATCATGTTGCAGTGTCGTTTGTAGACATCTGGGTATCTGAATACGTTGACTCCAATCCTACAGAGCGCGGTGAGTCCGATTCTCATGTGAGCACGCTCCAGGCGAGGCCACTAGCGATTCCCGGTGATGTCGGCGTCGTAACTCGTGGCGAGACTGAGTCTTCCGCTCGTTCTGTGAATGGTGTCGCCAGCAGAAGCAAAGATGGTATGGACAGTGGAGGGCGCGACATCAGCCATGGCCGTGATCGTGACGTCAGCCTTGCTCCTGCCTCTGTGGCTAGTGTTGCTGACCGCGCCAGTGTTCGCAGAGGGGACAGTGATGGCGGCATCAACCTCCGCCCACCGCTGCCAAACGAGGCGACTGACTCGTTCATGTCTTCTCCCGAGCCTGTACGCCGTACGCTGCTCCATCCAACATGGACGAGTGGGAGTTCGGGTTCGACGAGGAAGAGTTTCAAGAAACCAAGAAACAACCACTCGTGCCGTCGAGGTTGACGCCATCCGACGAAGCCTGATCAAAGACGCCAATATCACTACAGCAGACGACTCAGCTCTCTACGAGGCCCTCGACTCCGACGGTTCCGACGATGACGATTATGTGGACGCGATGCCGATGTACGACGCCCTCAGCGAGGTTCAGCTCGGCGATGATATCGAAACGACTGAAACGGTCAGCTGTGATGACTCGCTCCTCCGGATTGCTCGCAGCGAGGCGCAGATCAAGACGTGGACAGACCAGGGCTGGACTACACGTAAGGTGACGCGAATCTTGTTCTGAGATTCCGAAGACTGACTTGTCCGCTTTCTCTCAGTGCCACCAACCACCAGAAAAGAAAGCGAGTACCAATCACTTTACAGTGGCCCATGGGACCCTGTCGATGAAGTGAACGCGATTGCCAACAGCGTTCCGGATCTTCTCTTCTTCTTCTTCCCGAAGCGCCATTTTACATCATGGCCAAGGAGAGTAACATCTACGCAGCAGGAAGCGTGATTCAACGTGCTCAGAAGCTGCACCAACGGCAGCTCGCGGAAGTTATCGTTGGCAGTCGGCCCAAGGAAGATGTCGAGACACCACGCCAGATTCGTGAGCGCTTGCGTGCCGAATTCAAGCCATTCGAAGGTTATGAGTATGCACAACTGTTCGGGCTTTTCATTGCCCGCATGTTATGCCCTCAAACGCGTCGCGTTGCCAACCACTGGAGTACGGTCTACGATGGCGCCGTGCCGCCAGGCAACTTCGGGTCTACCCTACCGAAGAAGCGGTTTGCTTAGCTGTACTTGGATCTACCCACATGCGTCTCACCATTTTTCTTTAGGTATGACGAGCTCGTTCGGTATATGCATTTTTCCAATAACAACGACCCCAGAGCAAAGACCGACCGCATCTGGAAGATCCGACCGATTGTTGACGCTCTCGAAGACACGTTCAAGCGAGGGTTCACACCGGGGCCGTATCTATCGTTCGACGAGGGCATGCTGCCAAACAGATCAAGACACAACACGACCCGTGTGTACATCAAGGACAAGCCGCACAAGTGGGGTACGAAGATGTTCATGACGTGCTGTGCGAAGTTGTCGTATTGTCTGAGGTAAGCGAACACCATCATTGGGCGACCTCACGAATGGAACTAACTCGAGTCACCAAGGCTGAAGTGTATTGTGGCAAGAGGGCGCACATAAATGAAACCGACATCGTTGACGACAAGTCGAGACCGGCTGCAGCTTTGCGAAACCTCATGAAGGTGGTTCCAGCGGTCCGTGATCACGCGTACTTCGTCGGTATGGATCGCTTTTACACATTCATACCGCTTTTCCTCGAGCTTCTTGCGAGAAAGCTCTACGCAGTGGGAACAATTATCACCAACCGCATTGGGTTCCCAGCCGCTCTCAAGGAGTCTCGCAAGAAGCGACCCAAGAAAATCCAACGAGGCTTGTATTGCGTCGTCAAGTCGAACGATGTGCCCGAGATGCTCGCGTGCTGTTGTGGGACAACAAGCCTGTCCACTTCCTCGCGACTGGGTCAAGCATGCAGCATCTGACTATCGGTACTGTACAAGGTCTGCTTTCAACACTACATACTCATATGCTCACGTGTGTGCTCTGGTTGTAGAACGTAGAACAAGACAAACGAAGGAAAAAGTCCCTTGTCCAAAGCTCGTGGTCGATTATCAGACGAACATGGGTGGAGTGGACGTATTCGATCAACTGAGGCTGCAGCGGTACTCGGTTCAGCTGGCACATCGATTCCAGAAGTACTACAAAAGGTGCGCTTGGTACCGCGTCAAATTGTGGTCTTTTTTTGACATGAATGTGCCGCTGCCCGCAGCTTGGCACTTGGTCTCTTCGATTGCGCCCTCGTTAACGCGTTCATCGTGTATCGCGAGCACCACAAAAAACTGCAGACGAAGAGCATAGACCACGGTGAATTCATGATGGCCTTGCAGAGGCATCTGATCGGCCTCACCAAAGAGACATTCCCACCACAGAATGCAGCACCGGTAAGCGGCTTCCACGTTGTATCGTCAGTGTGAACTGAAAGAATTGGTGCTGTAGGATTGCGACACAAGATATCGAATCGCTCCTGTCCGACGGTCGGTTGACATCGAGAGCCACGAAATGTCCCTGACAGAAGACTTTCATGATACGACTGCGAACCAGCCTCGCAAGCGAATCAGCAGAATGTGCAAGGTGTGGAGCATCCTCTCTCCTCCTGGCAAAAGAGGAGCATCAACCTCAACACTCTGCAAACTATGCTCACTCAGTCTGAGCGGAGGGTAAGTCCGTTCCTTCACATGCGTGGCGGTGACCAACTGACGCGTTGCTGTATCAGTGTTTACCTGTGTCCGAAAGCACGCCACCCGACGTTTGGAGTGACCAAATCATGCTTTCAGATTTGGCATCAAGATTGGAACGGAGGCAAGAGTCTTCCAGACGGATCAAGTCAAAAAATCCGTTGGAGACCGCCAACAGGAAAGAAGCGCAAGCGCACCTCAACCGAGCTTTCGCAAGAGTAGAACGCTCGTGATATCGGCAAATACTTCGGGTGGATGCGAGCGAGTTGGTGTTGGTCCCCAGTCGCGGTATGGCGGGTTCTACGTCGGTGTGGCTGAACGTGAGTTTCGTGGAGACGACGTCGCAGCGCGAGGTGACGGCCGGTGTGGTGGTGGGAACTTCGTCCATCGAGTCTACCGGGCGACGACTTTGGCGGAGTCGGCGTCGGCTGGTCACGGTGTGGAAGCTGTGGTGCGTGGTGCGTGTGGATTCGTCTGGCCTGCTGTCTTAGTCTCGTCTTGGCGCGTTCTGGTCGGTGGAGGTGCTGATCAGCGGTCTTAGCCGTGCGTCGCTGGCGAACGTGGGCGTACGTGGCACGTCGTTGTCGCTGGCTGACGGCGTTGAATCGTCGGCATCGTCGTCGTCCTCGACTGGTGTGTTGGTTCCTGTCGGCGTGTGGGATACGAGTGCAAGCAGCGAGGATGATGATGGCGACTGCGTGCTGCGTCTGGTGCCTCTCGCGTCGTTCTCTAGTTCGGTGCGTGTGTCAGTGTTGCACCGTTTCCGTCTGAAGGCCGAGGCGAGTGTGGAAGCGCAAGTGGTGACGAGCACGCTGGCGTCGTGGTCTGCTGACCAGCGTCCGGTGCTCTCTGGTCCGGCGTCGTTGTGCTCGCTGGTGTACGCAAACGAGTCGTTGCAGGTGGAGAAGCCTGTCGTGGTGAGTGTGGCGCGTCGTGCAGCGCTGGCGAGCTGGTCATCTGTGGTGGTGTCGAGCGGTTCGTCGTCGTCAGGCCTGCTGCTGTCGCGGTCTATCGTCGAGCGTGTTGTCTGGCTCATCGATGCGCTACAATTGTACGCCGACATGAGGAACATGGTTGACATGGTGACAGCGCTGACACGAAAACAATGCACTGGGGGTCGTGGTACGGTACCAAAGCTGGGATGGCTTTCCTCCTGGCCCAAATTACCAAGAATCAACCCGAAGAAGCCCAGAACATCGAGGCGTCCATGGAGAATTTCGGAAGCAACACTGCAGATGTCATGAAGACAGGCGTTTCAACAACAAGGAAGCACAAGCACTTGGCAGTGTCGCGGATATATTCCTCCATAGCACGGGGCTTATACATTGAACGACGTTATATGTGGCATTGTAGAACCGACTGACCCAAAATGATCTGAAGAATAAAAGACACACAAGAGTACAGAACACCACTTCCATTCCATGTTGACTCGAGGCTATTTAGTAACGTGCGGTCAGAAGCCCATCGAGTGACTGGCACTGGCTGAATTATCCGCCGAGTCAGAACGAAGCGACAGAACGACCTCGCCCATCAAGGGCTTCACTGCGCTCAGCGCATCGGTTCCCGGAAGCGGAGCTTGCACAGCACATGATGGGGACGAGCACGAAGCAACAGAACGGTCAACGACCTCGCCCATCAGGGGCTTCACTGCGCTCAGCGCATCAAGACGGCAGGCTTCACTGCGCTAGGTTCATCGACTCACAGAGTCGACCAGCGTAGGTC
This sequence comes from Pythium chondricola, assembly GCA_023337575.1. Taxonomy (NCBI): domain Eukaryota; phylum Oomycota; class Peronosporomycetes; order Pythiales; family Pythiaceae; genus Pythium; species Pythium chondricola. Next base: position 3,686 of record JAADXF010000960.1, on the reverse strand, counting down.
CTACAGAGGTATTGGGAACCAAAGTCGTTAGCGGATACACATGAACAGCACATGAAAAAGAAACCAATCGCGCCACCTTTGATGTTATGAACTTTGTGAAGCGAACACACGATCTTGTATCGGCTTCACGTATGCATACCGGTAGCTTCTCGCGGCAAATACTTCGGAAGATTCTTCTCAAGCTTCACCCAAAATCGTGCGGACGAACAAGTCATCGAGTCTGTGGAGTCTTCTGCGTTCGGCTTGAATATTGAGAAGTGAGAAGTAGAAGGAGGGGGCGGCTCGCCCCGGCCAGCGACCGCCACTTGATTTATTTTTTGTTACGAAGATATTGTTTGATCTCTGTTTACTACCAAGAAGTTGTGACTATAGCCTGATTTTCTTACAAACCACCGTCTGATTGATGAACCGGGTTGGGCGACATCAAGACTTCCAATTGAAATGCATACTTCGAAGTACGGCAACTCCATGCTGGGTTCATTCAATGCCCAGCGCCGCCAGCGCCACGTTCTGGTCGGCCTGGACAAGCATCACGCTCACCGATGCGCCACCTCGTCGTTCATGTCCACCATCTGGCCCACGTCCGTGCCCTTGGTCTGGCCCTGCGTGGTGTGGCTTGGCTGGAACGTGCCCACGTACGTGACATTGATGAGCTGGTTCACGGACAGTGGCTCGCCGTACCGATCATCGGGTTGTCCACACTGTGCGGCGCAAAGTTGGACGCCGTCGCCAGTATGTAGGACCGCGCCTCGCGCCAGTGTATCGTCATGGTCATCACCGTGATGGCAACTGGTTGTTCAGGTTGTGGACAGCGACCTTGACGGCCTCGCCAAACTCGTTCTCGAAGAAACGCTGGTCCAGCTTCTTCAAATCAGCCTGCTCCATGTCATTGAACAGGTCCAGGCACTTGATGTAGCCGATTGTCGCCGGCTGGCCCTGTGCATGAATTGCCGAGATGATGCGAGCACCGACCTTGGCGGCATCCATCGCGACCAGCAGGTCTTTGCCGCATTCGATGATGCATACCTTCTGCTTGTACTGCGAGAAGACGCTGACCGTGCAGTTGTGCAGCGCGTGCGCGAGTGGCTCTTCGATCTCTGAGGCGCCTTCCAAGATGGATGCCTTGATCTCACCGAGGTAGGTCAGCTCGCCCAGTGCGATCAGAGCGATGGTCTTTGGCGGACCGAGGCTGCTGTCCGAGCCAAAGCGGCGCTTCAGCAGCAGGTCGTCGCACTTCTTCTCGCGCATCTGCTTCTGCCTGAGCACGCACATAGCCTTGCTGCTGGCATGCGTGCTGTTACTGGGCGCGGCGCTGGCAGCTTTGACTTTATCAATCTTACTGCCCTGCAGCTTGGTGAGCTTGGTCTTGATCGCATGCTTGCCTCACTTGTGCTTCTTGTTGACCTGCCAGGGTCCGCGTGGTAGTTGTATCTGCCTGCCATCGTGTAGCTCGGCGTCGTTTCGAAGTCGCGAAGATGACAAGCAAATGCTGGCTTTTCTCGTTGACAGCTGGTCTAGAAGAGGGAACAGTGCCTGCAGAGCGAGCAATGGTTGAGGCAATTCAGTCCGTCGAGTCCATCGGGCCCGTCGAGTCAGCAGTGGTGGCCGATGTTGGTGAAGATGACCACTCAGCGCCGGTGGGGGCGGTCGAACCGGCGCCGGTTGAGGCAGCGGAGGGCACGGAGCTCACAACAGCGGAGCAAGTGGAGGCAGCAGAGCCAGCGCCGGTTCCGGCGAAAGCCATCGAGGCCGTCGAGGCTGCTGAGCGGCCTCCAGAGGCAGAGGCGGAGGCTGACCCCACGGCAACCGCCACGGTTTTACCGGCGAAATTGACGTTGTTTCCACTCATCTGTATTATTCACTTCTAGGATAGTGCCTGTCTGGGAAGTGGTTCAATACCTCCAGAATTCTACGGCGAAAGTTGTTCCACATCGTTGTGAGCACGCAGCGGCCTGGAAACGTCGCCAAATCAGCTCTTCTGATCGCGTTGGTGGTCGTCCTATACCACGTAGTGAACGTGTATCTGATCTCATCATCGCTTATGGCCCGATCTGCGGCGTGTCTCATGTTGTAAATGTCATATCGAACGGCACGTCGGGCGTTGAAACCTGCAACAGGCCCTCTCTGTCGGATTCTCAATCCGCTGCAATCGTAGAACGGGTACTCGGCACGATGCGGTTCAACCTGAGGGGTTAGCCCAAATATGTCAAAGTATAGCTGGAAGTACTCGAACGGTGGCAGCTGTCGGCGATCTTCAAAACCATTTCTCATCGCATGGAGCTGGATGTTCATACGGCCACGAACTGCAGCGAGATTGGTCATGGCGTCAACGCTAACAGTTACCTCATCAGGCGCAGAGCGGTCGGTCTCCGTGCCGTCATCGTAGTCACTCGACTCAGCAACATCGGGGATGATCTCTTCGGTTGTCGGCTGTAGTTCGCTGTCGCCCATCGTCATGCTTGCGCGTCGCTCAACCTGATTGGCGTCGTCGTCTTCGTTCGCTGGCTCATGATAATGAAAAAAATGGCGGACAGCGGCAGTCGGTCCAGCAATGGTCTGATTGGTTCCGATTTCCAAGGCATAGCGATACTCTGCATGAAGTCTCACAAGCGGGGTGGTAAGCGGCGGAAAAATCGACCCCTGCTCAGAAGCTCCTGCGTTTGTCGTGGCTTCATCGGCGCTTGGTTTGTGTCTGGCCACACTAGTGGCAGCATGCTGGAGCGACGAGTGTGTGGCGGCGGTTGCCACTGCCGCCACAACAGGAGCACGCGTGGCATCGCCAGCGCATGGTTCGTGCCTGGCCACACTAGTGGCAGCACGCTGGAGTGACGAGTGTGTGGCAGCGGTAGTGGCAGTGGCCGCCACAACAGGAGCACTCATGGCCTCGTCGGGGTTGAGAGGGCATCTTGCTCTGGCTTGTGTTAGGTCGTCAGGAAGCGGAGCTGCTGTAGCGATACGCCTTTGTCGTTTGCTGGGTCCTTGGTCTTCATCAGGCGTCTTTGATGGGGCTGATTGCAGTGAGTGTATAGATTCCATGGCGTCCATCAAGGATTCATCTGAACTTTCATGCAACAAGCGTGATCGAGGTGACGGCAACGAATGGAGAGACTCCGTGTCCGCGATTGAAAGCCGTCCGCTGCTCTCGCGAGCGTCGTGAGCTGTGCCCAACATTCCTTCCAAACTCCCCCGAGGCGGGAGCCGCTATCAACAGCACCCCAGATCCTAGCGACAACACCCCCATAGTGAAACCGATCTTATTACCACATAGCCGGGCAAAGAAAAGTGGAGAAGAGACGGAGTGCAAGCGTAGGCGCAGTTTGGGCTGGAATGAGAAGCTCGTGGACTGGTACAATGGCACTATGTTGTGAAAGTCACTATTGTGAAGATTGAGGGTGGGGCCACCGCACTTTTGACCAGCAGCAATGGCGTTGGCGGCCGACATCCTGCCACCAGACGGCTTGCGCGCTGGGGACCCCATCACGTATTACTCGCCCCAGTTCGTTTTTGGCGATCCAAGAGGGCTGCGTACGTCACGTATCCTATCCGTTAGAGCTGCAGAGAGCGAATATCCACTGCAACTTGACAGCGGGGAACTGGTTTCATTGACGACCATGATCCGCCGGGTTCTCCCGGCGAGGGAGCGTCTGGCGCTACGTTCGTGTTGGCGCAAGCTTCGAACATTCTCT
>JAADXF010000959.1:0-10021 GCA_023337575.1 Pythium chondricola | reverse complement strand
CTGCACACCCACGAACGACGCAGCCACTGCAGACGTCTGTTTGGCGGGAGGGGAAGGCTCGGTAGTAGCCACAGGAGTGTGTTCTACCTGGGACATCCTGGTCATGATCGACTGACTGGCAGCGTACAACGCGCTCTCATGTTTTCGTTTCTTGGTGGCGAGTAGTCGTTTCTCTGCGTCCAGACGCTTCTGCTCGAGCAGCGTGCGCTGCTGTAGCTCCTCCAGCTCCCGCAATGCTCTCAGTTTGACGCGGTCGGCATTCTTTAGCTGCTCGCTCATAAACGAGAGCTTGGATTCGAGCGACGTGACCTGCTTCTGCATCACCTCGCCTATCTTGGCGCTCTCGTACTTGATCTCGGCCTCGATCGTCATCATATTCGCGCGCAGATCGAAGTTGTCTTCCTCCGCTTCCGAAAGTTTACTGCGTAAGATTTGGACCATGCCGGTGGCTTCTCCCCGCTCGCGCTGCAGCTGCGCGAGCTCCTCTCGTAGCTACAAGCAGTAAGCCAGCAAGTAGACACAGTGAGCTATTGAGCTGTGTCGATGATGGAGGATGAGGCAGCGCAGGCCGCGGTTCCTACCCGCCGCAGTTCATCGTTGCCGTTCGCAGCGTGGGGGTGCATTTTGCAAGGGAAACGAATGTCACTATGTGAAGGGCGATTTCAAATGTCATTGAATCGAGATAATTATAATGACATGACATTGATTCGAGGGAAGTACTGTTTTTAGATTCATCGGCACGAAGCCCACCCAACTGGGTGATTGGCACAACAAGCACACCTCGACCCAAGATGGCGGAGCAGAAGCTGAACGATGCCGTGAGCAAGATGATGGATTCGCTGGACCGCAAGGTGCTGCGCAACTTCCAGGTATGTACTCTCACTTCTACAGAAGCAAACGGTGGTTCTGAATGCATTCGTGGTTGAGTAGAAGAGCGGATACGTGTGCGCGGCCAACTGCTTCGATAACAAGAGCTGGAAGACCGAGCAGATCCAGGCGTGCGTCGAGCGCTGCCAGATGCCCATGCAGCAAGTGCAGAACTACATGCAGAGCGAGCTGCAGTCGTTCCAGAACCGCCTCCAGCGCTGCGCGATGGAGTGCCAGGACCGCGCGCGCGACGCACTCTCAGGAAACCCGACCGATGCCCAGGTCGCGGCGGCTGAAAAGGGCATGGAAAAGTGCTTCAGTGGATGCGTGGATATGCACCTCAAGCTCCTGCCGACGCTGCACAAGCGCGTTGAAGACGCCGTCGGCCAGGTGAAGCAGGGATAAGTACCGGTACACAAATGCGATAGATGATCCTGTGGTGTTGCTGTCATGTCCTCGAAGTATTAGTAGGTTACAATGTCTTGTTGGGAGAGCATGTCCTGTCTATAAACTAGAGTGCGATGACCTCTTTCGACGAGGGCACGCCAGTCTTGCAAGCGGTGTCAGCACTCATGAACTCGTTGGCGCTGCCGACTGAAGATACCCGTGAACTGTGTTCGTCTGTGTCCCTCCTGGTACTGTGTGTTGATGCTTCACGATCGCTCGCGCTTTTTCCAGATCGAGCAGCAGCTCTGGCGCGCTGCTCGTGGCGGCGACGCAGCATCCATTCATACGTACCGTACCCCAAGAGGTACAGGTAGACATGGAAGCCGAGTAGGATGAAGTACATCAGCGTGCATGGGACCGAGATGAGCAGGATCGCCACGAGAAGCCCTTGCATCCGAATACGAGCGTCGCTCTCCACCTCGTACGGTAGATCCAGCCACACTAGACACAGCGAGGCGTACAGCGCTTGTGATACAAACTGGATTGTGCCTGGATATAGTCATTTCGACATGAGCGATGCTGTTGTGTGGACGGGTGAGAACAGAGATTGAGGTCGTACCCGTGCATGCGATCGTGAAGAACTGGGCATAGTTTGATTGCCCCACACACGTCTGCAGCCTGGTGAATGTAGACATGAGAATTAGCATCCAACCTTGGTCGTAGAGAAGTGAGACAACCGAACTCACCAAGTGCAATGGTGGTCAAGCCCTGGGACGGCCTTGCGGCAGACTGCACAGTAGCGTGCCTTCTCCCACCGTGGCCCAGTCAGCTTGAAGCCTAGCCAGCCATTTGCGAGTGTCTCCTGCAATGGATCAGTGATGAGGATGCTGGCCCAGTGACCACATCGGCAAACACGCACACGCACCCCTACAGGCCGCGCCGGGTCGATTCGCTCACAGGAGATCCACGACGCCACAAGCAGCAGCATCGTCGGGATGTGGAGCGTAAGCATCACGATGGTCTACGTGCAGATTTGTGTGTTGGTGATGCACTAATACCACCGTGAACAGTAGAGAATGACACATACCAGTGAACGGATACCTTGCACTTGGCTCACACTCTGGTGCAGCAACAACGCACCAGCAGCGACGTACAGACACACCGCGGACACGAGATGACCAGTGCACGCAATTACTTGGTCCGATGAGTACGGCCGCTCCATGCCGTTCTTGCGCACTGGTCCAAGCGGGGTCCTGGACAGCGGTTGCGCGGTAGGTTTTCCATCATTCTCTGTCGGCCTCTGCGCCTCTTGGATCGCGATCACTGTATCATTCGGCGACGAGGAGTCGTCTGCGTGCATCATGCCGATCGGCCGCTTAGAGACGCGTGAAGTGCTTCAATCGACTCGCGCGGAGGTTGCGCGCCAGCGACAATGATGGGATGCGGCGATGGCACCGATTGGCGTTTCTCGTGAGAAAGCTCGCAGCCAAATCAGTCACAGGGTTACGCTTGACAGTGTAACCAGTCAAAACTGATTAAAACATGATTTGACTTGTATTTTCTATGCAGGATGAACCACACAGATTGTTGAAATCAGATAGTTACCCAATGACCGATGGGTTCACACCAGAGTACTGATTTAAGGGGCTTACGCGTTATTTGAGCTCTTCAAAACAACGTTAGATTCAAGTGTCCCAACCAGCAGACAAAAGGCAACCCGAGTGAATGGCGAGCGATGAGATGAGTCAGACCACGACGGCGGCAGCCACCGAGGCGCGCCGGGCGTCCAAGTGGCTGCAAAGGCTCAACGACACCATCGGCACAGCCAGTCGGTACCTCTTCCACTCGCAGCTTGTTCTACGTGCAGTCAGCGAGCGCGAAATCCGCGAACAATTACCAGATCTGTGTGCATTCGCCGATGCGATTCGAAGCTCGCCTGTGAAGCGACACAGCGCGATTCGCGCGGCGTTCCGCGACCCGACCGCACAGTGGATCAGCCGCAGTGCCATGGAGAGCGGTGCGAGCGGATTCTTCTGCCATTTACTCCTGCGCGAGCTCCACAAAGACAGCAGCTTCGAGGCAATCCGCCTTGTTGTGATGATTCTACTGGACGCTGTCGCGCTACCTTGCACCAAGCGAGTCGTGAAGCCGCGTAGCGCTTGCTACTGGCGTGGAGATAAGCCCAAGTACTACTCGATGGCGTGCTCGGGTGTATGGGAAACACTACTGCCGTTCTTGACAAAAGCGACCCGCAAGATGCCGACGCAAATGCACGCGTTGCTGCTAGACTATGCACGAACAAAGAGCGACGACGGACTCGTGAATTGCCGGTTCGCACAAGTCGCAGGCGTGTGGCGATTACTGGGGGATATCAGCGACGCAGCCAAGGACGAGATCGATACCGTGGTGATCAAGGCGATGGTGGAGTGGCTGTCGTTCACACTAGACCGGTTCGTCTTGCCACAAGCACAGAGCCAAGGACGAGAAGAAGGAGCGACAGAACGAGGCAACTCATTCGCGCGGTACTACGATCTCCTGCTGGACAAGTTCTTGCAGGACATGCACGAGTTCATGTTCAAGTCGAGCCACGCGACGAGTGTGTTAGTGGAGGCTTTGCCCCAGCGAATCATCGGCCGACTGATCCACGGTGACTCGACGCATTTACTTCGTGTCGCAGCACTCGCTGCGGCTTCGTGCTTGCTGGTAAAGGGAATCGCTACTAGAATCGCTGAGAAGATCGTCGGCGTGTGGAGTGACCAGCCATCCAGTCCAGCGTGTACGTGGGTGGTTGGCTTTGTCGCCCACGCGGCATCCGTCGAAGTCGACTGCATTCTATCAGTTCTTCACGCTTTGCTCGATCGGTATTCATCGCAACGAGCAGTGGACGCCGTGTCGTCTCGTCAGTATCTCCTGTGGGCGATATACAGCATCGTGAGTCGCCAGACAGAGCTCCAGTCGCCAGCCAGCACGCCATCGGTCGAGTTTATTCGGCTCCAAGAGCGTGTTGTATCCGAAGTGGAGCTGATGGATCTCCAGCTCATGCCTCTGCATTGGATGGAAGTGGTGTGGAGGGTCTGCTTCGCGATGACTGCGGCCGAAATCGATGCATTCACATCGGAAGCTAGGACGACTCGACTTGATTTGGCCAGCCAGTCGGAAGCGTGCGTTGTACCGCTGCCGTGGGAGGAGATGATCAAGTGGATCCCCTTCCGTCAGCTCGACTTGTACCCGTCGGTACTCAAGACCCTCGGGGACCAGTTCACACGGTCACTGCAGTTGGTCTACCCCACCCAGAGCCAGCGCACACAGAACCTCATGGACGATATCGCCGCGGTGAATCAATCACGCAAGCGGCGGCGATTGCGGCGGGACGTCGTGGTGCTCAGCGACGAACAAGAAGCCTCACGGCAGAACACACTGTTGCTTCCTGAAATGATGGAGCGGATCTGCTCGTTCATGAGTGCCAAGCGGCTCACGCGAGTGGCTCTCGTGTGCAAGGCCTTTGCACGCGTCGCGACCAGTGAGCGCCTGTGGCAACCACTGTATGCTAGCCTCATTTGTCCACTCAAGATCAAGTGCCACCACGGACAAGCGTATCGTCATGACTGGCGGCGAATGTATCAAGCCAAGTACCTCGCCATCACGAAGCTGAAGACGCGCCAGCGCTCGGCGTCCAAGAAGGCCGAGCGACAGTTGCTCGACGACGTGGCATTCCGCTGGCACGAAGATGAGCGCGAGATGCGAATGAGTGTCACCGTGACAGGAAGCGTCCAGCTGTGCCGGGAATGCGGCTGCAACCAAGTGCTCGGCACGGACGAACTAGCGAAGAAACACCGCGCGCTCCACCGTGCCTATCGGTGCCCGCATTCAGATTGTGGGGAGGCACTGGCCAGCATGGCCGCATTGAAACAGCATTCAAAGGCAGCGCATCCTGTGGCTCGCCCTGACAAGTCCCAGCCACCTTCCGCGGCGAAACCGATGACGGAGAACCAATCCAAGGCGCTAGCAACCGACAAGCTCCTGCAGTGTCCAGTAGAAGGCTGCCAGCGCACGTACAAGTCCAGCACGTGGCTGCAGAGCCATGTGAACCGAGAGCATGGAGTGTCCGAGCCACCCCAAGAAGTATCCTTGCCTACCCAAGCCAACTGACTATTCTTAGTCGCACGTGAGTGAACTCACTACCAGCGAATCAAGGACATCAACTCGAGCCTGTTTATCGGTCTAGCCGAGCGCACGGATGAACCGAAAGTTTAGCGACGACGTCGCGACGAGCGAGGTCGTGTGGGCAGCAGCGGAGCGTATCGGGAAGACCAGCAACGTCCAAGATATCACGCGGATCATCGAGTACCTGGTCAGTAAGCACTGGGTCCAGACGGCGGGTGATCTTCGCATTGCGAGGCAGAGCACAAGCGAGTGGCAAAGGTAGGTGCTCCCGGTTCAAACCGCACATCAATACACGAGCTAGAAGAACATTGATGCTTCTGCTGCTGCACGCTGTGAATGCAGTCTCGAGGTACCAGCGCGACTCAAGATTGCCATACAGGAAGTGCTGGATTTAATGCTGGACGTCAAGACTTGCCCAGCCAAACCCGTACCTGCGACCTCTTCCCATGGAGTGAACACGACGGCAGTCGACGTCGTTGTGACTCCATCCCAGCCTCGTCAAGGCGCATCGGGTGAAGAACATCCCAGTACTAATACAGAGCAGCCTTCCGAGTCGAGCCCAGCGACAACAGTGGCAGGCGATGACTACAGTGTGGATCACCGTGAATCGAGCACAGGCTGCGTACAAGACGAGACAAGCTATGCCCACGAGTACGCGGTGGATGGCGCTGCCTATTCAGAGTCCGCGACGCAACAAGCGGTATCTCCAGAAGACGCCGCTGCCCACGCCGCCGCGTGGGAAGCGTACTACGCAGCGAATGGATATTATTCCTATGGAACGTACGGGGCTGGAGAAAGTGAATGGGACTACAGCCAGTCGGACGCAAGCGCAGCAGCTGAACCCGTGGACATGACGACTGCCTCAAGTACCTCACTGGTCGACGAGACTGCCTGCGTCGTTGACGCTGCTCTTGTTCCCGAAGGCACGGTTGTCGACGCAAGGTGGGCCGAGCATCCACCAGTTGTAAGTATGCTGTCCATTGAAGAAGGCTCGTCCACCGCGGGGCTCGAAGTGGTTGATTCCGCAGTTGATGACGCTGGGTCGTCGCCGCCAGTGGCGTGGAGCTGCGGTCAGTGCACCTACATCAACCCGATCACCCTGGCGTTCTGTGAGATGTGCAGCGACCACATCTCGTTATCTCCCGATGCTCCATCATGGGCGCTCGCTCAAGCCGACACACCCGTGGTCCCTGAACCAGCGTACTCAGATCCAGCATCTCCATCTCCTGTGGTTGTTGATGATCACGTGGAATCTCCGACGCCTCCACCACCCGCATCAGTGTCTCCGCCTCTGCCTCCTTCGCTCACACAACCTCGCTTCGTGTCGATCTCATGCCCAGCGCCACCGCTGTCACCACTGTACTCGCCCTCAGCACCAGATTTCGACTTGCTGATAATCGAGGAGCCTAGGACTAGCCCTGCCAAACCAGTTTTCCAAGATCTTCCACCCGATGGCGACGTCAAGACCTCCCAGATCTCACCTCCTGTGCCGCCTCCCCCATCTAGCCAACATTCGTCTCCACCGAAGGTTGACTACCGCGCCCTGGCATTCAAGCGAACGCCGTCGATGCCGTCCACGACTCCGACATCACCGCCAAGATCTGCGACAGAATTCACATTTTGACCAACCACAAAAGTATACACCCTTCCATACAAACATAAAGTAGAATCTGGGTTCTTCACAATTGTGACATATAGTAGTGACTACCCCACACTCTTTTACACGTCACAAAACGAGCTGCTCACGACGAAAATGCCACGATCGATCATCGCGGCGTATGCGCCACGCTCACAGCGATCCCCACTAGTCCACCGCGCGTACATAGCTTTCTCAAGCATCCGTCCATCCACTCCATCGTTTCCAGCAGCGCAATCGTTCAGCACGCGCCCCAAGCGACCGCCATTCCATCACCACCACCACCGTCCACCACCACCACCGGCTGAACCAGAGCCTCCTGTGCTCGCGCTGCCGCCACACTACGCGCTCCACCGCGACGAAGTCCACTGTCTGCTTGGTGCCAATGGCAGTGGCAAGTCGCGCCTATTGCAGCAGCTGCAGCAAGTCGCAGCGCAGCAACGGAGCGAAGGCACGCCGTCCGGCCGGCGCGTGCGTCTGGGCACGCTCAGCTTCGACGCGCACCGCGCTTTCGTGCGCGAGCACGGCCACCAGGTGGTCGCGGATGTGCTGGGCGGCATCGGCTCGCCCGATGCGCGCGATTTGATCGTGCGCCTGGGTCTCTTCCCTGTCTGGGACTCACACATTCGCTACTTGTCCACGGGGGAGCTGCGGAAAGTGCTGCTGGCAGTGACGCTGCTCAAGATCCCACGGGCCAACGTGCTGATCTTGGACCAGCCATTCGACGGACTGGATAAGGCGGCGCGGAAGCAGCTCGAGTGGATGCTGGGCCAGCTCACAAAAGGGTTCACGCGGCTGCTGGTTGACACTGGCGGGCGCAATGATGCCTTCGCGTACAAGACCCAGGTGCTGCTGGTGGCCAACCGCCTGGAGCAAGTGTTTCCCGATATCCTCACGCACGTGGTTCTGCTCCATCCGAAGAAACAAGATGACGCTGAAGAGAACCACGTGACCGTGCTTCCGTGGGTGGACCCGGAGCAGCCAGATCAAATGCTCTCCCTGTTGAAACAGCGCTTGTCCATTGGCCACGCACTTGGGACTGTCGACAAGAACGAGATGGAAGACTTGGTCTCCAAGTTGTTCGCGTCGGTGCCAACCAGCGAGCCAACTGACGCTGCAGTCCAGTTGCGCCACCTCTCAGTCGCGTACGGGCGTCGGTTGCTGCTGGAGAACGTGGATTTCCAACGCGCACGGCACCAGCACTGGGCGCTGCTTGGTCCAAACGGATCAGGCAAGAGCTCCTTGATGCGCGTGCTGATGCAGAGCCCAGGCCACGGCCAAGTTGGCGGTGATGTGGTGGTCACAGGCGATCGTCTCGCGGTCGTCTCAACCGATCAGCACTTGGAGATGCTCGAGAACGAAGCCTTTGCTGATCGCACAGCCAGTGATTGGCTCCACGCATCCGCTGACAATAATGACGATACTGTGGCAGCGGCCAGTGCGCTACTAGGGATCCAGGCCGAGATACTCTCTCGCAGGTTTCGTCACCTGTCCCAGGGCGAGCAAAAGCTGATCCAGATCGCCAGCGCCATCGCCTCGCAGCCCGACGTGCTAGTCTTGGACGAGATTACTCATGGACTTGACACCGAGAACCGTGCTAGGGTCCTGCAGGCCGTGGAGGCGATCGGCAGCCACCCATCGCAGCCCACGCATTTGGTTCTCATCACGCACCACGACGATGAGATCGTCGCGTGCTTTCGCGATGTGTTTGAGATCCACGACCAGCAGCTGCGTCGTGTCCAGCACCAGCCAGAGTAGGGAATGGGGATTTTTTTAAAAAAAAAAACATAAGTCACACTCATGGATCCATCGCATTGTTCATCGCACCGGCCCGCGCATGTTCGAGGACTCCTCTGGGGTGGCGTCATTCTCGCCGTCCAGCTCGCCTCTGAACGCACTCTCGCTGGCGATAGCCCATGCTCGCTTTTACGAAGACCGTGGCTGTCCACACGCCCTGGATGCTCCCTCGGTGAGATCAACTGCCACTCGCTTCAATCCAACGGCAGTGACTCCCGCTTCCAAAATGTGTGGACGGCCTTCGACCCCATCCTGAGGATGATCCTCACCACGGAAGTGGTCATTCGTCATTGCCCACAGCTCGTGATCCCACCCGAGATCCAAGCGTACTCCCTCGCCTTTGGCATGAAGCTATACAACTCGACAGTCATCACATGGGACCAAGACGCAGCGATCACAGCCACCCAGCCACACGAGTCTACGCACCCTTCACTTTGTTCGTATCCACTTTCCGAGTGACGAGCTGCCTCCAGGTCTCACGACCTCCACATTCCCATCGCAACTCAAGGCGATCACGCTCTGTGTGACCAACCTCCACTGTCTGCCAGCGGATCTACCGACCAAGGGGCCCAAGGGTCTCAGCCTCGTGTTCGAGTTCACACCGATGGCGTCCATTTCCACTGTCATGATCGACCTCCACCCATCGTTACTATCGGTGGCTGGGCCCCCTGTGTCGTCCGTACCGGTGGAGCTGCTGGAGACGCCTCGTCTGACTGGATTGCTGCTGGGCGTGATGTCGCTGCCCAGTATGGTCGCGCGTGCTAAAACAATTTTAGCCCTGCACTCTACGTCCTCAAGCTGCAGAATACGAGCGTCGCCACATTCTGGCAGTGGATGGAGCCATTCATTGCGTACACGGCGACGTATCCGGTGAAGCTGTTCAGCACGTTCGGGACGCCGTACTGCCGCGAGTCGGCTCAGATCAACGATGGTACACGACAAGCGTCTTCGGTCGCGGTGACTGGCCACCAGAGTGACTGGCTGGACTACCCCTACACGCTGTGGCGTGGCAGCGTCCAGCCAACTACTGCCTCGGCCAAGCAGTTCCTTGCCGCAGCATCGCGCAAGGCAAGCCGCCTAGAGGCGACCGCACGTGCGCAGCGCTGGCGCGCCGAGCACGGCCCGCTAGCGAAGGCCCTGGACACCCTCTCCTGGTCCAGCATCAACGCG
>JAADXF010000958.1:0-10024 GCA_023337575.1 Pythium chondricola | reverse complement strand
TTGTCCACGAATGTGAGCGCTAGCTCCTGTGGGTTCGAGTCCAGGATCGTCGCTGATTTCGTCAGCGTGGCGATGCTGGTAGCTTGCTGCTCGACGGCGTTCGGATCGCTCACATCCACGCTTTGAGCCGAGGTCATCATGGCACTGGTGAGCGTGCCGAGTACGGCTCGCTTGGACTCGAACTGTGCCTTGGTGAGCGCACGGTTGTCACCAAAGAAGTCATCGATACATTTGCAGTAGATGCTGCACATCAAGTTGGTCTCGGGGCAATTGGCCGGCTCACGGATGCACTCGCCATTCGACGCACACGGCACATCGTTGGCCAAAGGACAGCTCTTGAGTTTGACCTCTGTCGTCGGTGATGGTGTCGCGCCTGGCGTCGGTGTCGATGAGGACCCTGTCATGCCGTTGATCAAGTCGCCTAGGGCACTGATCGAGTCCAGCAGCGTCGACGGATCGCCCGAGAGCGCGTTGGCAAGCACGGCGTCCGTCTTGTTGGCCAGGAACGCAGCCTGGTCCTCCAACGCCACGACCTTTTCTTTGACGACGATCTCTTTGTACACGCGCGTGACGGCACCGAGAGAGTCCTGGATGTACGCGACGACGGCGATCGTGGTGTTGTCCCACGCCCACCACCACCTCGCGCTGCGACGTCGTCTCCACGAAACTCACGTTCAGCCACACCGACGTTGAGCCCGCCATACCGCGACCGGGAACCAACACCAACTCGCTGTCGCCGCGAGACCAATCGCTCGCGCGACACCCACAGCGACGTATCCAGCACCCACGACTCACGACCATCGTGCCAGCCCACGCGCTCCGGAGACATCAGCAACACACGCATCGATGATCCAGACAACACGCTTACCGACACACCACAATGAAGTAGATGACTTGTAAGACTGGTAGCATTTGAGGTTGCCGCGAGAGCAGCGATGGCTCGTCGATGAGATATGTTGTGGATGTCAGGCTTGTCCAGAAACTTTCCTCGTTCAAGAAGAGCAGGATCCGCATCGTCACCGGCTTCGGCACGATGGGTTTCTGCATGTCTCGTGTGTCTTCTAGGTTAACTTCATCTTGGAGCGCACGCTTGATACCGAGAACACGCTCGCTATTCGTCGTCACGACACCACCAACCACCGTTCCAATCGCCTCTGCTGCCATGGTGACCCACAAACGAATAGAAGTACGCACACACGCCATGAAGGCGCTGTTGCCGGGCCAGAACACCTGGACATCTTCACAATCTTCGTCACTTGCGCGCGCTGTTTCTCGCCCACTTGATAAGGAAACAGTTCACGCGCACACCACGCAGCTCTCTCGATCCACTGCGCTTCGAAATAATCGACTCCGCGATCCTTTCACGTGATTGAAGAGCCTTCGATCCGCCGCGACCGCTCACAGATTACCTTGACGATTCGGGAAGGCATGTTCGCGCCACGGATTTCCTTCCACAAATGCATCAGAAATGCAGGGATTTGGATATCATCCAATCAAATATCACGAATCTAATTTTGAATTAATCAGGAGGTGATCGACGATTGCCACACAAAACAATCACTCTGCGACTCAGAATCTGAGTTCTTTTTTACCTTGGTCCAAATGGACCACTGATGACTTTGTCGTTCCTGCTCCGAGTCGTCCTATGGACTGTGGTTGCAGTCTGCGTACTAGTACAGCTAAACCATGGGACGAACAATGCACAAAACTGTAGCTATGTAGCTACCGCCTGTGTGCATCGGATCCATATTCATCGCGGAACTGTTGTACAGAGTCTCCTATGCTGTTGTAGTGGACGGTAATCAATGTCATGATCCACTGCGGCGCGACATCTCTCCAGACATGACTCGAGGGCAGCCAAAGGCTGTGCCAAGACGGACATTTGGTAAAAAATGTGTGTGACGTCGACCGCTTCCTGCAAAGACTGTGGTTTGATGTCATGCGATCGTGGACGTCACGTCATTTCACGTCGAGATTCTCCCATTCGATTGTGTCTCAGGCTGAGACTCTCAGCGCCAAAGGACATGGCTGCAGACGACTCGCAGATGCTTCCAGTTTGTTTGACATGTTCTCGACAGACATGATCCCACATTGATGGGGCTCCAAGCAGCGCGCGACTGCTCGTCGACATGTCAGTGGTGCTTGGGGTGTCATGAACGGGCGTCATACATGACAACCAAGCCGCCGTGTCCGATGCAGAAACCAATGCGTTGCGTTGGCGCATCGGATCGCTTGACGGAATGACGAGGAATGACACCGTGCGATAGACGACAAAATGGATTGGCAATCATCGACGTTGGCGTCGGCGCGACGACAGCCAAACCAGCGTGCTCCTCGTTCTTCAGACTGATACACAGCTAACGCTAGTATAAAAACATGTAGCCAGTCCAGTGGCTACTAGCCACCACTTGAGCATCGTAACCACCACAAACGAGCTGGATCCATGTCCACTGCGAGCACACTGCATGAAACCGACTGAATGGGATTTTATCCATGCAGCAAGACGACTTCCAAAGCCGTGCACATGGGCATTCGTCTGCGTGCCATTCGTGGTGGACGATTTCCATTCGGTCCGCATTGCGATCTTTGACAGTCAGCAGTGGGAGGTTGAAGTCATCATTCTATATCCACCAATCAGCATCGAGAATCAGCCGCTAAAACAGCAACATGACAAACCGTCGTCGATAATGTTTGATCCAATCACCACCAATAGCCTCTCTAAACCGATACGAGGATAGGGTTACGAAATCCATGCAACGTAAACGAGGCCCACTGATGAATGTGGATGAATGCAAGGCGGCCAAGGGATCGTCGACGGTGGCTGCCACAGAGCCTCTTCGGAGATGGGGAGCCGCTGGCCCGACTGGTTGGGCCTTCGCCTGCGATTCACATTTCGTTTTACTCCCGAGAGGACACGTGGACGAACTTCCGCGCACCCCCGCTCCACCAACCCGTCGTTAGATACAGTACCCCAACGTCACCATGGCCACTGCCTTTCAGAAGATCAAGGTTGAGAACCCAGTCGTCGAGCTCGACGGTGATGAGATGACCCGCATTATCTGGCAGGATATCCGCAACAAGGTGTGTTTAGGGCATGCGAATGAGCTCTGCGCTATCGATCAGAAGACTGACTTGATGGTATTTTGTGGCACAGTTGATCCTCCCGTTCCTGGACCTCAACATCGAGTACTACGATCTCGGCCTGGAGCACCGTGACGCCACCAACGATGGTGCGTCTCTGTTAGGATTCGTCTCGCCCCTTAGCCCCATTTCAACTCACTCATCACTTTCATCGCAGAGGTGACTCTCCAGGCCGCTGCCGCCATCAAGAAGCACAACGTCGGCATCAAGTGCGCGACCATCACGCCCGATGAGGAGCGCGTCAAGGAGTTCAACCTCAAGAAGATGTGGCTCAGCCCGAACGGCACGCTCCGTAACGAGCTCGGCGGCACGGTCTTCCGTGAGCCGATTCTCTGCAAGAACGTGCCTCGCCTCGTGCCAGGCTGGAAGAAGCCGATCATCATCGGCCGCCACGCCTTCGGTGACCAGTACAAGGCCATTGACTTCGTCGCCAAGACCAAGGGCTCGTTCAAGATGACCTTCACCCCTGCTGACGGCAGCCCAGCCGAGGAGTTCCACGTCTATGACTTCAAGCACGAGGATGGTGGCGTCGCCATGGGCATGTACAACACCGCCGAGTCGATCACGGGCTTTGCGCGCTCGTGCTTTGAGTACGCGCTCGAGCGTAAGATGCCGCTCTATATGAGCACCAAGAACACCATCCTGAAGCGCTACGACGGCCGCTTCAAGGACATCTTCGAGGCCATGTACACGAGCGAATACGAGGCCAAGTACAAGGCGGCCGGTATCTGGTACGAGCACCGCCTGATCGACGACATGGTCGCGCAGTGCCTCAAGTCCAAGGGTGGCTTCGTGTGGGCCTGCAAGAACTACGACGGTGATGTCCAGTCCGATATCCTCGCCCAGGGTTTCGGCTCGCTTGGTCTCATGACCAGTGTGCTCCTCACGCCGGATGGAAAGACCGTCGAGGCCGAGGCGGCCCACGGCACCGTCACGCGCCACTACCGCGTGCACCAGAAGGGTGGTGAGACTAGCACCAACTCGATTGCCAGCATCTTTGCCTGGACCCGTGGCCTGCTCCACCGTGCCAAGCTCGATGGCAACGACAAGCTTAAGCTCTTCTGCGAGGAGCTCGAGGCTTGCATCGTGGAGGAGGTCGAGGCTGGCCTCATGACCAAGGATCTCGCGCTCATCATCTACGGCAACGACCTCAAGCGCGAGCACTACGCCAGCACGTTCGAGGTGCGGACCCTTCATGCGAATTGTTGTGTGTGTTCCCAGACTGACACGGTTTCTGCGTTGTTTCTTTCTTCAGTACATCGAGAGGCTCGCGCAGAAGCTCACCGAGCGCCTCGCCGCGAACCCAAGCTTCAGCCGTCTTTAAATGATCCCTCGTGTTGCTCGTCATACACCTCCGAATCCTTCATAATCAACGCGAATACCGTAGTGGCGCAGGATACCGCCAATTAGATACGTGATCGCCCGTCTATTTATGGATTTCTCCATGATTTGCGGATCTGGTCCATGAGCAGTACTTGTACCATGATGCCGGTACAAATTGATGGTACCACGTACCATAGGGGGCTACTATTCCCTCTGCGGCTGTTGGACAGGAAGCTGTGGAAAAAAAAGTGTTCACGCAATACGGACGAGGCTTGAAGAAACAACGTTTGCATCGACCGGTGCTGACGCGTGACGTGGAGAAGCTCACAGACTGACGCCGCGCCTCGGAAGCACGCAGCACACCACGATGACCGTCCTCTCCAAGTCCCATGCGGTCTCCGGGCTCGTGTCCACCGCGTCACTGGTATGTGCACTTGGTTGTATAGGATGACTATGCACATAATGATTGATGGTGGCGTGCACCTCCTCGTAGGTCGCGATCGCGCTCGCAATTCGCGAGCAGGGCCAAAAGGTCGCCAGCAAGGCCATGCACCAGGACTCGCAGTTCATGACCAAGAAGCAGGGCAACAAGCAGAAAGTCGCGATCAACAAGGTGCGCTGGCGTGAATGAATGCAGTGCACGGTTGGTTGACCACACACCTCACCATGCCAGTTTACCACTTCATACGAATTGTAGGAATTCTTCGACCGCTTCATGCGCTTGTTCAAAGTGATCGTGCCGCGCATGTTCTCGCCCGAGGTCGGCTACGCCGTGCTGGTCGCCGGTCTCTTGGCCGCGCGCACGTCGCTCGACATCCAGATCCTCCAGATCGTCACCTCCATCGAGCGGGCCATGTACGTGCTCGTCCACGTGCGCACCATTTATTTAAATTCGTAGAGGGGCCTCAACCACTCATTCATTGTATGTATTGTGCACCGACGCCTCTAGCATCTCGCGGTCGTCGCCGGAGTTTGTGCAGCACTTGCGTCGGTTCGTCTTGATCGCGCTGCCGGCGTCGTGCGTCAACTGCCTGCTTAAGTACGGCCAGACCGAGCTGACGCTGCGCTTCCGCACACGGCTCACGCGCCACCTGTACGACAAGTACCTCCAGGGCTTTACCTACTACAAGGTCTCGAACCTGGACAACCGCATCTCGAACGCCGACCAATTGCTCACCGTCGACGTCGAGCGCTTCTCCAACTCGGTGGCCGAGTTGTACTCGAACGTGTCCAAGCCGATCCTCGACATTGGCATCTACTCGGTCAAGCTCACGTCCTCGATCGGCATGCAGGGCCCGGCCATCATGCTGGGGTACCTCGTGCTCTCGGGCATGTTCCTCACGTGGCTGCGCCAGCCCACTGGCCGCTTCACGATCGCCGAGCAGAAAATGGAGGGCAACTTCCGCTTTATGAACTCACGCTTGATCACGCACAGCGAGGAGATCGCGTTCTACAACGGCAACGTGCGTGAAAAGAAGATCATCGACCAGTCGTTCAAGCGCCTCATCGACCTCGTCCGTCAGTCGCAGCAATTCCGCTTCTCGGTAAGCGTCATCGACAATGCCGTGGCCAAGTACTTTGCCACGGTCGTGGGCTTCATGGTCGTGTCCAAGCCGTTCCTGGACCAGAGCGACCCACGCCACGCCACCACGTCCTACGCCGAGCGCATGGAGGACTACTACCGCTCGGGCAAGATGCTGATCAAGCTCGCCGAGGCCATGGGCCGCCTCGTGCTCTCGGGCCGTGAGCTCACGCGTCTCGCTGGCTTCACCGCGCGTGTCACCGAGATGATCGACGTGCTCACGGACCTGGAAAACGGCAAGTACCAGCGCACGATGCTCCAGCAAGGCGACGACGGCAGCGCGGCGTCTGCGAACTCGGCCAAGGCGCTCGACCTGTACCCGGGCAAGGGCAAGCTGGTCCACGTCGACCACGTGATCCAGTTCGAGGACGTACCGCTGGTCACGCCCAACGGCGACGTGCTGGTCAAGTCGCTCAACGTGCGTGTCGAGTCGGGCATGAACGTGGTTGTGGCCGGCCCGAACGGCTGTGGCAAGTCGTCGCTCTTCCGCATTCTCGGAGAGCTCTGGCCGATCTTTGGCGGCCGCCTGACCAAGCCAGAGCGCAACGGACTCTTCTACATCCCACAGCGCCCGTACCTGACGCTGGGCAGCCTCCGCGACCAGATCATCTACCCACACTCGATCGAGAACATGCACGCGGTTGGCCGCACCGACAAGGACCTGATGGAGTTCTTGGAGAAGGTCCAGCTTGGCTACTTGGTGGACCGTGAAGGCGGCTGGGATGTGATCCACGACTGGGCCGATGTGCTCTCGGGTGGGGAGAAGCAGCGCGTCGCGATGGCGCGTCTCTTCTACCACAAGCCCCAGTTCGCGATCCTCGACGAGTGTACCTCGGCGGTCAGTGTGGACGTCGAGGGCGCGATGTACAGCCACTGCCGCGAGCAAAACATCACGCTGTTCACCGTGTCGCACCGCAAGTCGCTGTGGAAGTACCACGAGTACGTCCTTCGAGTAAGTGGTGTTTTTGTCTTTGTGGCATGCGATCCTGTAGGCTCTTGGCTGACGGACGCTGTGGACCTTGTGTGCGTGTAGTTCGATGGCCGTGGCAACTACGAGTTCAAGAAGATTGAGGAGGCGGACGAGGCGTTCGGCTCGTAGACGGTGTGTCAAGGGTTCGCTCTCGCTGTTGTGGACGTGTCCACCCCAGCGAGTGAAGAGTTGCATTAAGCCATACAACAAACAATGGCAAAGAGTTTTCTATATGGACTACGTACTACGTAGTAGTAGTATATACAGTACACCAATGGAAGGCAGTGGACCTCGATCCAACAAGCTGAGAGGTGACGGACCGCCTTGATCGCACGAACAACCGTCAAAGTTGATGCGAAAGTTGGCAAAGGCGAAGAGAAAATGCCTGATGGGATCCGCCGATTCAAGCAAAACAACATTCAACATTGGATTGTCGCATCTAAGAAACCATCACGCAGGTGCTGGACAAAGAGGTTGCGCGACTCAGAAATGCGAAAGCAGACACAGCTAGAGGCACAGGGGGCTGCTTAGAAGCGGTAGGCCTCCTCCTCGCCCGAGTTGGCCGGGGCCTCGCTCGGCGCGGGCTGCTTCGAGCGCTTGTTCTTACTGACGTCGCCGAAGTTGAAGCTGTGGCCACCTTGTCCGCTGCCACTTGGACGCCCACCGCTTGGGCGTTTTGGACGCTCGCCCTGGCCGCTGCCGCTTGGACGACCACCACCGTTAGGGCGCCCACCGTTAGGACGCCTGCCCTGGCCGCTGCCACTTGGACGTTCGCCGTCAGGGCGTTCCTCACCGCTTCCCGCGGCGTACTGGTAGTCGCGGTCACCGCCGATCTCACCGTTGTCCGCTGGGGCGTCACCCGACGGGCGACCACTTGGGCGACCACTAGGACGTCCACCCTGGCTTCCACTTGGACGACCACCGCTTGGGCGTCCACCGTGACCACTGCCGCTGGGACGACCACCTGGGCGTCCACCGTGGCCACTGCCGCTGGGACGACCACCTGGGCGTCCACCGTGGCCACTCCCGTTACCAGGAGCGACCGGAACATCTTCCTCCTCGTCTTCTGGGTACTCGGCATCCTGCATCGCGACCTCAGCGCGGAGACGACGAGCCGTGTGCTGCGTGGTCACGGCCGCAGCCTCCGTGTGGAAGGCGTACTCAGTCGAGATGGCGACGGCACACGCGGCGAGGAAGCAAAGCTTGCGAAGTGAAAGCATGATTGTTGGTGTGGTGGTGGTGGGCACTGGAAGGCAAATTACTCAATGAGCTCCTCGGCATCGAACGCGGCGAGGGTCCCTTGTCCAACCTTCGGCACACGCGAGCCTTCCTACACAACTAAACTACATACAGTGCTGTCTAGGCTCGAGTCTATTATAATAATCCGGTCACGAATGGCGAAAGTCTACTTCAGCAGACCCACCTGAATCAGGTGGTGGCAACAAGCCAGATTGTCTGTGCGCCGAGACCATGCGGTTAGTCTGGAGGGAGGCTGATCACGAGTGACGTTTTCTACCGTGGCACAAGAACTCGCCGACGGCGAGTCTTGTGTTAACGGCGACTCGCCGTTCCAAACATAGATATTAATACTTCTACCTTTTACTAAAAAAAATAGATACATTTTACTGTATCCAATACCCACGTAAAGACGTCGTTCTTGCACACAGCCGGGTTCCCAACCAGGAGCTGGGCGCCGCTGATTCATTCTTGATCGTGTGACTCTTGGCCGCATGGATCCCCAAATGGTTCAACCAGCTATTATTAATAGTGCCTCAGAGGGGGTTGAAATTATAGATGCGCCATCTATGCACAAGAAGGTACGGTACGGTACTTGAAGAGCAGCGCTGATTGTGAGACCCGTCCACTTGGCTTGAGCTTCAAGTTGCGTGCCCACACCATGTGGGCGCTCACTCGCATGAGTCCTGTGGGCACGCCAGCTGGTGCGAGGCTGAGAGCCATGACTGAGTCATGGCTCTCACTGCCTACAGTATGTGGTGAGTTCTCGCATGTTTTGCGGTGATCCCATAGCCCTGCCAGGGTCCCTGGAGCTCTCTGCAGAGACCCAGATAAGTACTGTACAGTACACTTACTGTACTGTCGAATGTGGCTTGGTCGAGGCTTCAAGATGCGGCTTGTGTTGTGATGGTACAGTGAACCGCTCTGACGCCATGCGCGTGCCTCTGCGTGTCGTAGGGAGTACAGTAGCGTTGACGAGTTCGCGTTGAAGTGGGGGTGGCCACCTGTAATCCCCCTCCCCAGGGGGGGACGGTCGGACCGTCCCCGGGACCGGACCGGTCCCCTCAATGGTCTATGGATCCCCCGGTGACCATAGCGTATCAGCGACTGTCGCGAGTCTGGTTCGGGAAAGTTTTCGGATCTGTATGAAGTTTCAAGAGCGGTACCGGTATTACCGAAAACCACTGCACTTCTCACAGCAGTGCTGTGTACCAATTCCCGTTCTCCATCCGAACACGACAGAAATACACACCCGCACAGTACTGTACCAACGTGACACGATCTGCTGCCTTCATCAGAGTGCCTTTGCATCGCAGGTGGCCTGCCATGCGAACTTGAAATGTGATGAAGGAGAAAGCTCGACAAGACACTTGCTATTCAATCTCACAAGCTCAACAAACTCCATGGATGTACCATACAATGCCAGAATCGCATCCACGGTATCACACTACTCCTCAACAGACTACGGCAACACGACGGATCGCATGCACTAAAGCCCGTAATCCTCAGGCTCCGTACGCACCCGCAACACCTACGCGCGCGAGCATCGAGGACAACCACCCAGATACACCACCATTGGCGGCACCCGCCCAGGTTGCCTTGCCGCCCACGTTCGCATTCGTGTCAGGCAGCGCGACACCAAAGCCCACCTGGCGCGGACTGTTGTTGATGTTGTTGTTGTTGTTGTTGTTGTTGCCGAACGGCGACGACGGCTTCACACTGTCGTACGGAGACGCCGTGGACGGACATGGTGTTGGCGCGGTCGCTGGCGT
>JAADXF010000957.1:0-10027 GCA_023337575.1 Pythium chondricola | reverse complement strand
CTAATACACCTAGTCATTCCATTACTTCACTACTGCTAGCGTTAACATTTCTTTAGGCATGATCTAGTCTTGGACAAGTCCTGGGCAGTCCAGGATTCGCGGACTTCGTGTTTTTTTGCTTTATGCGATCCAGAAAGATACTTCAGCGTCCTCGGCATATCTTCCCACAGCTGCCTTGATTCGCTTTGACGGGATCGGACGATCATGGACTGAGTCCTTCACCAGTCCTGGAAAAAACGCTTTTTCCAGGATTATCTTCTCTCCCTAATCATGGGCTACAGACTCGTTCTTATTAGTACCAGTTGTGCCCCACGTAGGTATACAAAATCCTTTATGTTCTGACGCTGTACCCATGTGAATTGGTTGGCATTTTTATGATGGTGCACATTGGCGCCCAACGATAAGAACTGGTTTGCTCAGCGTAGCAGTCCATACACTTGAGTAAGGTGAAGGTGTTGGCGCCTTCAGTCCGTGAAAATGTATCCATGGCAGCTTTGTGGAGAAAGATCGCACGATGAAGATGTATGTGTTTTGCACACACCTCTCAAATATGATTAAATGGCTTCAGCCACGTTCAATACAAACGTCGATCGTGGTGTTGGAGGGCGAATAAGACACCCCCAACACCACAATGGGAACGCGTTTCGTCACAGTTGAAACATATCCAAAAAGCAGCCATCGGCCCAGTTGTTCGTTTGTTATCGCAATACACTTCGACCCAAACTCAAAGAATTTTGTGGTGGGGCCCCACCACAAAATTTGCCCCACCGTGAGGCACATCTGGTACCGGGGCAAAAACTGGTACGATTACCCTTATATGTACAGTACCACCAGACCGTTACGAACGCCTCTGCGGCCTGTTGTTCACTTGCCGGCTGACAGCCTGCCGACTAATAACACGGCGAGCGAGGCCCTTTACGTTCAATCAGACCATCATGTAGAGCCACGCGTGGAGGGAAGCTCCTCCCTTCATATTGAAGATCTCTCAATCTAAAATCTGGTCGTGGAGTTTAGAGAGAGCGTGACTCACGCTGCGTGAGAGATCCATTCAGAAATCGCGATTCCGTTGGTGGGAAGAAGAGGAAACGTGGTTCACTTCAAAGTGAAGGAAGGAAGGAGGAGGTTGTGGACCGCGGTCCGTTTGACAACCAGTCCACAATGGACCAGTGTGGAGTCCACACTGTGGACTGGATTGGAGGTCCACAGTCCGCAACGAGTCGTGAACCCCAACTGCGGATCCACACATGCACAGTGCATGTCTGGATCCGTAGTTTGGGCATTGCACCGGACATTTGCAGGATGAAGTTGGGATTAAAGGCGGTTGAATCCACTGTACCAACTTGGTACAGTACAGAATTGCTGGATGCCAGTGGATTCAAGTGGGTTTCATAGTACTACCAACCGATAGACCTGACTGCTGAACGCAGCCCGTGAGAGTGAGAGAGAGCGTCTAAATCTTGCCTTTGTTCGCTTCGTGAAGAACCTCCCACGTTGCACCATCAACAACCAGATCGACATGATCAGCTGGCTCGACTGTCAGTACAGGTGCGTGACGCACCTACTGGGCGTGGAGCACTTCTTTTGAAATGCTCTTTCGCTTGCTCCATATGTCAGGTCTCTGCAAGACAAATGTGACAGAATCGTTGCCCATTCGCGATTCAAGGTGGAACCAATTTGGGTCAACAGTGTTGACATATTCACAAACTCGGCAAGTTTTCAACATGTTGGCGTGAGCGGGCACGGCGCGAAGTGATCGACAGGCGATCAATCACGTTCAGTACTGTAATGAAGAATCCTTACAATCCAAGATCTTTGATGAAACCGACCGTTGTGAAGTGGAAGTCCAGACCAGGGGCATCCCGAGCGAGTTTCGCCAATACTGTACCGGTATACTAGACACTGTCCGTACAATACATACACTGCTGGGAATATTAGTGGCAATATGCCTGTCACTCGAACAACATCAGAACATACAGGTCATATATACAATATAGATTTACATAAGTGACTTTTCCACATCTATGGCAATTTGTGTGATATGTGTTTACAAAGGTCTAACTACTGGTCAAGTTTCTTGAATGTGATTGGGCGAGATCCCACTGCAAAGTGAGGCTCTGATCGGCAGCTGGTCATTCTCACCATCTGTATTGCGCAGAAGCGAGGCGACAAGGGCAGAGCCTTTTCACTTCTGCCAGAGTTCGGACAGGACCAGGAAAATAGTAGCCCGTCTGATGCTGAGACCTCCGTTTTCGAGTCCCTGGTGATTCCGTGTGGCTCGGCTCTACCCTGGTTTGCAACGCGCGACGCTTTCTGGGTCAGAATCTGGCGCTCGCCGATCATGACGCACTCACGCGCCGCTCAGGTGAGTGCAGTTGATGACGGGCATGGAGAACGGGGGGGCGACCCTCTCGCTCTCTCTCTCTATGCACTGAGCACGCAAGCTTATTATAGACCTGACCGATAGAGTGTGCGGCACCAGCACATTCGCGAATTTCGGCTGGAAGCAGTCGATCTATCCTATCCTTCCTCCCGTGGTTTAGTCTCCCCCCCCCGTCCACACTTGTGTCCGCACCGTCCGCACCATGAGCGTCCGCGCGCCACCGTCCCACGCGCCGGTCAACCACAGCGGCCTTGTGGTCCAGGTGGGCAATGGATACGAGCGCATGGTCATGACCGCGCAGGAGATCACGGACGATGTCCTCGCGACCATCCCCAAGCTCAAGGCCGCGGCCAACCGTGACACCTTTGGCCGCCGCTGGAAGCAGCGCCGCCGCAAGAATGGTGTGGACATGTTTGAGCTCGTCCCTGGCGGTGGGGACGATCCGGACGACGACCTGGATATTGCGCATGCCTTGGTCGCCAAGACCGAGCTCAAGTGCCACCTGAACGAGGTGCTCAACGTGCTCGTCAACACCGAGTCGTCTGACTTTGAGTCGTCCATGCGGTCGTTGTGTGGTAGCAAGTTTAAGCGCGGCCAGGTGCTGTTCCAGCAGCGCCGCAAGTTGGCGTTCCGACCCACCCACCGGGACACGGCCACCTCCGAAGCGGACGCCAACGCCAACGTGCCGCAGGACGGTCTCGTCGGCGTGCAGTTGGCCACGCTGCGTCCCAAGCTGCGCGTCAAGGTGTCCACCAAGCACAAGCGCACGCAGCGTCTGTGCTTTGCGTCCTGCACGCAGCAGTACCCGTCCAAGGACCGTGCGATCCACGTGATGAAGACCATCCCAAAGGAGGCCCATGACCAGATCGTGTCGAGCAACGACCGCACGGCGCTGCGCCGCGAGCTGGACCACATCGCGGTTGGATTCGATATCCAGTCCAAACACGGTGGCTACGGCGCGTCCACACACTCGACGCGCGTGTTCGTCCACACGTACGCGTCCACCGTGTCCCCGGTCCACTACGGCCGCCACGCACGCAAGCAGCCGGGCATCACGTACAACGCGTCCGACCTGGGCCGCCGCCGCGAGGCCATCATGAATCCAGAAGCCCACCACGTGCTGGATCTGCTTACCAAGTCCCTGCGGGAGTTCGAGACCGTGATTCGTCGGCGCCGCTTCGGATTTCAGACGTTCATGTACTTCCCGACCATGTCCTCCTACCCGGACGCGTCCGCGGGCTCCAACTGTTCGATCTGCCAAAAGCATTTTTCGTTTTTCCGCCGCGATTTCTTTTGCCAGCTCTGTGGCAACATGGTCTGCCGCGACTGCTCGCAGCTGTACGAAGTGGAGGCACGCATTGGAGAGGTCCGCAAGAACCGCTGCTGCATCCAGTGTGTGGTGCGTGTGGACGCGTGTGTCTTTGACGACGAGGACATGCTGCCCGCGCTCGGTCCACTGGTTGTGGACGCGGACGACGCGTCCTGGTACGAAGAGCCCGTGTCGGACGACGACGACACCGTGTCACTGCGCTCCAACGCGAACTCCGAGGAGATCACCGACCACTTGTTCTCCACGGATCCGAGCCAGCGGTCGCAGGCGCTCGAGATGCTCGCGCAACTGGTCGGGCCACAGTCGTCCACAAGTTCCTCCCAGCGTCCACCGTCCAGGGACAAGATCCTGCGAACGACATCGTCCGGCGTCCAGCACCTGGATAATCCTGAGCCCCGCAGCAAGACCAAGCACGTGCTGCGTGAGGTGGAGTACCACTTGAGCCAGAGCCTGCGCCAGACCAAGGCCCAATACTCGGCCGACGAGTGCGTGGTGTACGAAGGCGAGCGGGACTACGCGTACCAGTTCGATCCTAGCTTCGTGAACGACCCCAACACCCCACTCGCGCCGGTCGTGGACTCAAAGAAGGAGGCCAAGCGACTCAAGTACATCAAGGAATCGGGCGTACTGGAGGAAAAGTACGACCGCTCCGCGCTGGACTTGCTGGCGCAGGTGGCCGCCAAGCGACTCAACTGCCCCATCGGCTTCGTGTCGGTGATCGACGAGACCCAGTTCCGTGCGATTGGCACGTACCAGTTCCCAGAGGTGGCGCTCGCGCTGCCGCGGGATGAAAACCTCTGCGTCCACAGTGTGTACGCGGAGAAGCCGATGGTGATCAAGAACCCACAGCGTGACATGCGCTTCGCGCAGATGGGCTGCATCAAAGACCTCGGCGTCAAGTTCTACGCCGGGTTTCCCGTGTGTGCACCGGACGGATCGGTCGTCGCGACACTGTGTACGGGTGACGTCATGCCCCACAGCAACATCACCACCAAGGAGTACGCGACCATGGAGGCGCTGTCCAAGCTGGCCGCCGACCTCATTATCCCCAAGTCGCCTGCGCACCAACGCCAGCCATTGATGCTGACCAACGGATCCATGCCTGGCCACCACCAGCAGCACTCGAACGGGAACGGGTCCCAGCGTGGCAGCCGCGCCGAGCCGTACCTGATCTACTAGGCACAAGGAGTGGGAATACGGTAGGAATGAACGAACAGGGAGTGTGTATACGCTATCTCCCAGGAATGGGTTGTGAATGATGCATGATATTACGTAGTAGTACAGTATTGAATCCCAAATGAACTGGAAAGATCTGGCAGTGCGTGGTGAGGTGGGCAACGTTGGACTTCTGTACTGTATGTAAGCCGTGGGATCTTGTGCACCTACTGTACCGGTACTGTAATACTAGTACAGTTGGGTGACGTGGACATGTCCTCGCCGCCGTTCCATCTACAGAACAGACAGACCAAGTGGAACTGGGACGACAAGGGCTTCTCGATACTTCGAAGTACAGTATGCTGCGAGTCAACTGGACTCGGTCTGCCCTACTGTACCTGCCTGAGCTGGGGTCACTGGGTCTCCGTAAACAAACAAAAACATGATCTAAACCGTAAAAACTCGATTATGCATCAAATAAATACCCTCGTGGCACCACCCACGGAGCTATTAACACCTTAATACCATTGGCTCCGAGGGTCCGCAACATCCTACATCGACAGCAGCGCCTAGTACGCCGACATGACCGGGCGTGACTGCTTTCTTGGGAGCTGTGGCTGGCTGGGCTGCTGATGGTGGAGGTACTCGGCGTGTGGCTCGTGGTAGGCCGCCTGGTGCTGGTACTGCTGCTGGTACTGCCTCGAGACTGGCGCTGGCGGTGCAGGTGGTGGGTTCGGGATGATCAGGTCCGCCGCGAGCTTGGACAGCGCCTCCATCGTCGCGTAGTCCTTGGTGGTGATGTTGTTGTGCTGGCGCACGTCGCCCGTGCACAGCGAGGCGACGACCGATCCATCGGGTGCCCGGATCGGAAAGCCCGCGTAGAACTTGACGCCCATTTGCGAGATGAAATCCATCTGCGCAAAGCGCATATCACGCTGTGGGTTCTTGAGGATCAACGGCGCCTCGGCGTACACGTTGTGCATGCAGAGGTTCTCGTCGCGTGGCTGGGGCTTGCCCGTCTGTGGCAGGTTGTGGTTGCCAATGCAGTGGAACTGGTTCTCGTCCACGACCGAGACAAAGCCGATGGGACAGTTCATCTTCTTGGCGGCGATCTGGGCCAGCAGGTTGAGTGCCGCACGGTCGTAGTCCTTGCTCAAGACGCCCGACTCGTTGATGAGTTGAAGGCGACGCGCCTCTTTCTCTGGCGTCGGCATGGGCGCGAGTGGGATGTTGACATTGGACACCTTGCTCGAGTCGTATTCGAACAGGTAGTCACGCTCGTTGCTGGCGATCGGCAAGTTGTCGGCACGATACTTGCTCTTGTTGGCACGCATGCTCTGTGCGAGGTGGTTCTCCAGGTCGCGCATGACCTTCTTCGGGTTCTTCTTGACGTGGTGGCCAGGCGGAGGAGGCCTACCGGTACCCGGACCATCCTGCTGGTACTGGTTGTAGTGAAACAGCTTGGACGTGGACGTGTTGGACGCCGCCGAACTGGTCGGACTGAGGAGCTGAGCGAGGTGCTCGAGCGCGAGCGACCGTTCGGTCGGATCCGTAGAATACAGCGAGTCCGCCACGGAGCTGCCCGCCGAGCCAATGCTGATGGTGTCGTCGTCGTACGAGGCCGGCAGGTCGTACCAGGCGTCCTCCGGCGCGTCCACGATGACGGGCGCGAGTGCGGGGACAATGTCCTCGTCGTCAAAGACACAGGCGTCCACACGGACCACACACTGGATACAACAGCGGTTCTTGCGCACCTCGCCGATGCGGATCTCGACGTCGTACGGTCGCGAGCACTCGCCACACACCGTGTGACCACAGAGCTGGCAGAAAAAGTCCTTGCGGAAGAACGAGAAGCTTTTCTGGCAGATCGTGCACGACTTGAAGCCCGAGGCATCGTGCATGGTCGGGAAGAAGACAAAGGTCTGGAAGCCGAAGCGTCGGCGACGAATGATGGACTCGTACTCGCGTAGGGACTTGGCCAGAATCTCCAGTACGGTTCTCGCCTCCGGGTTCATGATGGCGTTGCGGTGGCGGCCGAGGTCGGACGCCGAGTACGCGATCTGGTTCTGCTTGCGCGCGTAGCGGCCGTACTGCTCTGGCTTGACCGTGGACGCGTACGCGTGGGCAAAGACCCGCGTGGTGTGGGACGAGCTGCTGTACCCGCCTACCTTGGTGCGGATGTCGATGCCCATGGCGATGTGGTCGATCTCGCGACGCAGCGACGTGCGGTCGTCACTGGGCACGAGCTCGTCGTGGACGGTCTTGGGCAGTGTCTTGACCACGTGGAACGCCCGGTCTTTGGTCGGGTACTGCACGGTGCACGAGGCGAACGCCAGCTTCTGCGTGCGCTTGTGGCGGGCACTGAACTTGACCGTGAGCTTGGGACGGAACGTATTGAGGTGGACCGTGACCAGCGCGGTCTGTGGTGGTGGCGTGGTGGTGGTGGTGGTGGCGTCCACGGACGACGTGGTGTCGGTCGAGTGGACGCGCGCACGAGCGTGGAGGTGGCGCCGCGCCTGGAACAGCACACGACCGTCCTTGAAACAGCGGCCACAGAGCGACTTCATCGTGGACGCGTAAGTGTCCGAGTCGCGGTTGATCAGCACGTTGAGCACCTCGTTGAGGTGGCAGTGGAGTTCAGTCTTGGCCACAATGGCGTGGGCCACGTCCAGGTCGTCCTCACTGTCCTCGCAGCCACCAGGCACCAGCTCGAAAACGTCCACGCCGTTCTTCCGACGCCCGACCTTCCACTTGCGGCCGTACGTGTCCTGGTACGCCGCGGCCTTGAGCTTGGGCACAGTGGCCAGCACGTCGTCGCATAGCTCCTGCTCGGACATGATCATGCGCTCGTAGCCGTTGCCGATGGCCACAGCGAGGCCGTCGTGGGCAGGCTCCTGCGCGCGAGGGTGCGGACGGTGGAAACTACTCATGACCACTACTGTAGCTACGCACACGAGTCGGAAAGTTGGCAAATGAACCGACACCAACAGGCTCAAGGGTTGGCGTCTGGAGAGAGAGCCTAGGAGAGTTGGCGTTGCGTAGGCCGGCTGAGAAGATCGATACTGTGGTGTATAATAGGATAGGAGTGTGCCAGAGAGGCCAGGGTCACCATAAGCGCCGTCTTGCAGAAGCACTTCGTGCAACTGCGACGCATCCCCTGGTCCTTCGCTTGTGTTGCAGACGCAGCGTGGGACTGTAAGCAAGGTTGTTTATCTATCGCGCCAGCTGCGAAGACGTGTTGAGTGACGTCGGCGACACCTGACTCTCGAAAGCGCCCCGTAATGGGGCCTGTCAGCCATCATCTGGTGAGGATGCTACCTTCATAAATGTATCCTCTGTATCTATTATTGCATACATATTTAATTATACGAATGTTTACAATGTGTGCAAACCTAATACATTATATTCGGTTTAGTGCAATAAAATGCACCGCGACGAAGCACCCCGCACCGATATCTTGATCACTTGTCAGGCTGACAAGTGATCAAGGCGCTGACAGTCAGCGCCTTCATTT
The DNA here is from genome assembly GCA_023337575.1 of Pythium chondricola. Taxonomy (NCBI): domain Eukaryota; phylum Oomycota; class Peronosporomycetes; order Pythiales; family Pythiaceae; genus Pythium; species Pythium chondricola. Next base: position 1,648 of record JAADXF010000957.1, on the reverse strand, counting down.
CTGCACGGCACGAAGGATCGACCGGAGTCGGTGCTTGAACTGCCGCGGCGTTGGTCACTCGTGCGGCCACGCAGGTGGCTTCTTAGAGTGTACTGTACTATTTATAAATATAACAGTATTATGCTGGAGTGTATTCGGTAGAGGAGCGAGTTCGGGACGGGTGACGTGGCGAAAGTCTCCACACATTCATCGAACGCAAGAGTTGTCCGCTTGACGCGTCGCCGGACTTCGGCGGCCGGACTGAGAACACACCTATCTGGGTGAGGCTAGATCAACCACGCCAAGACAGTGCAGTACTATTATTTTATTACTTTATTAATTATTAATACTAACGTTATATTAAACAATTATTAAGCTAAAGTCTATAATATAGTGTACACGGCCGTTCTGGCCCAGAATCTGGGTTATCTGTGTTGTTTACATCGACGGCGGCATTTCCAAGTCTTCAGTACTGTACGTACAGTAGGTAGACAAACTATCCTCTCCATGGTCATCAATGTGTTCGCATCCAACGACCCGCCACGCTTCAACAATGACAGGAGAAACAGCCGAATTCTCCACCACAGCCGTCAGCTGAGCACCGGCGTCGAGTCAGAATAGTAGCGAGCCACAGAACACGGGGCACCATACGGCCGTGGAAGTCGAAGCGTTCGGATTTCAAGTGTGAGGCGAGATATCTTCTCTCATTGGTTTCGTACCACACAGCAGACTTACTGACAGTACAGTGCTAGCGAGTACTAGAAGTATGGGATAGCCGCGGTTGACTGACTATGAATCTCCACACTGGCAGTGTGGAGATTACCAGTGTCACTGGTCAGTGGGCAGGCGTCGACTCGATGTCGTCGAGGCTTTCCGAGTTGGACAGGTCATCCAACAACGCACCCAATGGGCGCGACATCGAGATATTTCGCAGTCGATCCGTGTCCGTATTGTCCGTATTGATCGTGTGCGGCACTCTACAGTGTATAACCAGGTACACTATACCGTACAGGTACTGTACCAGTTAATACAGTACAATATCTTGCACGAAACGCTCAGCGTACAGTACGTGTGCCAGTATTGTACTATTTTATTTTAATATATTTAAAAAAATATACAGAGCAAAGCAACCAAGTCACTGGCACCACACAACGAGTCAACGCTATCCGTGCAGCCTGTAGCTGTACACGTTACCAACGGCCAGGGTTATACAGTTTGTGCGTGTTACTTTAGTCAGCATATACTATAGTACGACCACGCCATCTCTCTCCGTGACGATGCCTCAGCCTCAGCCTTGGACTTCGTTCTCTCGCTCGTCCATGACGATGGGGTAGTTGCCCTCGCGAAGCTCTGACGCGTAGCAGCTCACATCCGCTAGCCACGGTCTATGATTCAACCACTGCTGCCTGACTGGAGACGCCTCATCCTGAAGCACGTCGCACACTGGCGTGGCACTAGCCCGGACGTCTACGCGACTCAACAGCTCCACATTCACCCAGTCAGGGAGACTGGCCACCATCGTGTATCCGGTAGATTCTACTACAGGTCAATTGGTGGTCAGGTCTACTATTGGATCACACTAGGTTTTTTTGCGAGGTCTTGGATAGGTCAGAGGTTTTTTTTACGTGGTCACGGATTGGTCACGAGATTGATTGACAACCATCAATTT
>JAADXF010000956.1:0-10034 GCA_023337575.1 Pythium chondricola | reverse complement strand
CGAGCACCGAGCCCGTCGCGCGGTGGTTGCGGAAGGCGATGCAGTCCATGAGCGAGCTCTTGCCTGCACCGGACGGTCCCATGACCACGAGCAGCTCCCCTGGCAAGGCTTCGCCGGACACGTCGGTGAGAATGGGCTTGTGCACTACGGTCTTGGTGCTTGGGTCCTGGGCCTCCACGGAGTAGCTCACGTCGGACCACGTGAGTGTGTGTCGGTGCATCGAGTGGCTCGCGCGTGTCGTGTTGTGTCGTCGTCCACTTGCACCATCGTGTAGGGCGCCGTGGAAGGCGTCGCGAGCGTGGCACGGCTGGCGGGTTCCATCGGATGGGAGGGTTTTGGTCGTGTGTGTTGGTGTCGGAAGATTGTCGAATGACGAGTCGCATGGCCAACGCCCAGCAAAACAAAAACAACAATGAAAACCGGGGCTGTCTTGTCCTGAGTGTAGCCATGTTGCGAGTGAATGATGGTGAGGGCCGTGGCAGGCGCATGATCATCCGGACAGTCGAGGGAGCACAATCAGGTCCACGCGATCCCATCTGAACATAGAGGATTATTCATTTTCACAGTCTTCTGAAACGTTATTTCGGGAGGCGTCAGTCTACAACATCACTCCTTTATGCATTATTGCAGGTTTAGATGATGCGCCTTGCCTCTCGCCCGTGATGACTCTCAACACGCCATCCTCCTGACACACCCACTTTAATGCGAACGAGAAACGACGATGGCACCGACGCGGACGCCACCACGTGCCACGCCAACGGATCGAGGCAACCGCAAGGGCACCTGCGTGCGCCGACGCGAACAGATCGCTGAGCTCAAGCGCCAAGTGGTGGTGTTGCGCCAAGAGCTCACCAACCAACGCCGCATCACCGGCGCCGACAAACGGGCGAGTCAACTGCAGTTGTTGGTGGCCACGGCACAGCAAAACTGCGCACTGGACGACGCATTACGTAGCCATCGGCTATGGCTCGCGGGCTTGCGTGGCCAACTCGACGCGCACACGGTGCGTCGGCGCTGATGTGGACTCCAATTATAATTGTCCACAATTATTATTTGTGATCCATACGGGACGGGACTGTAGGCGAGCGACCTCGAGTCGTCCGCACTGTCCATGCCGATCCACTTGGATGCGGACGCCGACGAGCGCCGTGATTTGCTGCGCCACTTGCATCCACTCAAGATCCGCGTGGCACAGCAGTTAGTGTCCGCCCGCAGTGGCTCGTTGGACCTCACCATGCCGTTCTCGTCCACACCGAGCTACTTACAGCGACGCAGTGACGAGGGACTCGTACGACGTCCACTTTATTAATAGTGTGCAGCCATTCCCAGGTGCACACAGCGTGCAGCGCGTGTTCGACGCGACGCGCTACTGGATGGCCAACTTGGAGCTCTGCATCACCGAGCAGCTTGGGGACGTGACCGTCCGTGTGGACGATGCGGTAGGCGAAGACTATAGCAGTGCACTACAGGACAAGAGTGACGCCACGACTGGGTACGCGTCGCAGCGTCGGTTCTTCTCAACGCTGGGTGACGGCGTGGTGCTGGAGGGAAACGTTTGCCCTCTTCCGTCCGTTTGATCCCGACGCCAACCGTGCCATCTTGACCATCCAGTCGGTGGACTCGGATACACTGTATCCGTACCAACCAACGCGGTGCGATGGTGATCACACAGCCACCGTTGGCGCGGTGGCTGCGGATGCGGACGAACGAATCCGTCCACACCAACGCACGGTGTGGATCACGCGAAGGCGTCGCTCGCTGGGAGCAAGTACTGCAGAGTATGCTGCGAGAACGATACTGGCTGAATGAAAGGAATGTCGTTGTGGATACCATTAAACCCCATACATGACTACGTGAACTATATAAATTAAAGGAGGTTCCAGGATATGAGCTCCTCTGATTCGATGACAAAGCCATCGTTCGTGGAGAAATGACCCGATCGCCATCCCCGACCACCGCGCCAACAGAACGCCGCAGCCGCAAGGCCACGTGCGTGCGCCGACGCGAACAGATCGCCGAACTGAAGCATCAAGTGTTGGTGTTGCGCCGCGAGCTCACCCGTGAGCGCCGCACCACCAACGCCGACAGACGCGCCGGCCAACTGCACGCGTTGGTGGTCGCGGCACAGCAGAACGACGCACTGGACGACGCACTGCGTGCTCACCACCTCTGGCGCGCAGGCTTGCGTGGTCAACTGGATTCGTGGACGGTAGGTAGTGTACTTCTACTACTATCCGTCGGCAATTACTATTATTGTCATGTGTATAATATTAATGTCCATACTGTTATTTATTCTCACCACAGGTCGCTGACCCGGGGGCGTGTGCGCTGTACATGCCGATCCACATGACTGTGGACGCGGACGAGCGCCATGAACTGCTGCGTCGACTGCATCCACTCAAGATCCGTGTGGCTCAGGAGTTTGTGGCCGTCCGCAGTGGGGACTTGGACCTGGCCACACCGTTCCGATCCGTCCACAGGTTTGCGGACGCGTCCACACGTGAACCGTACGAGGTCCACTTTGTCGTCCAACCGTTCCCAGGTGTCCACAGTGTCTGGCAAGTGTTTGATGCGATGCGGTTCTGGATGGACCACTTTGAGATCTGCATCACCGAGCAACTGGGCGACCTCACGGTGCGTGAGGACGAAGCGGTGGGGGAGGACCACAGTGTGGACGCGGACATGGAGGCGAGCGGCTTCGCGTCCCATCGACGGCTCCACTCGACCCTACCGAATGGCGTGGTGCTAGAAGGCAACGTTGTGTTCTTCCGGCAGTTTGATCGCGACGCCAACCGTGCCGTCTTGACCATCCAGTCGGTGGACTCGGACGCGCTGCATCCGTACCAACCAATAGAGCGTGTGCGGCAAGAGATTCTCGGTGTGATGGTGATCACACAACCATCGTCCGGGGATGGGACGGTCACGATGACGCGGTGGCTGCGGATGCGGATCCCACAGACGCCGTCCATAGGTCGCGACGATGCACCCGCTATTACTCCACAGGAAGGCATCGCGCGCTGGGAACAAGTGCTGCAGCGAGTGCTACAGGAGCGGCTTGCAGTGGCGACAGCGGGCCGATGCTGAAGTCAGGATGGATGGATGGATGCATGCATGGATGGATGGATGATGGTCGACCAGGTCGGCTCGGTCAAGCCTCATGGGCATCAACATACAAGCTACCCGGCACTGCCCTCCCCAGCGTGGATTCTCTGCTGTCGCCCTCGTCTCCAAGCCTCACGTCGTCCACCAATCTCGCGACGGCCCACGCGTCGCCGTTCAGCACGTCGCTCAGTGCCGAACAAAAGTCAACATTCGCGCTCTGCCGCTCGACGCGTCCATGGCGGTTGATGTACAAGTGGAACGTCATGGGGATGACAATCTTCTGCCCCAACACGCGCAGCAAGAGCTGCGGGTCGTGGCGCGCCGTGGGAAACGCCGTGTCGAGCGCCGTACGCGAGAGCAGTCCGTGGGCCTCCAGCTCGACTTTGACCACGACGTAGCCGTCGTCGACATTGGTGTCACCTGGCGAGACGATCACCATCGCTTTGACCACATTCTTGCGGATCTGAAAGACGTCCGTGAACCACCGCCATTTTTCGAGCAGCATCTCCACACCAAGTCCCATCGTACCGAGGCAGTCGAGTGGGAGCGCAGCGTTGGCGATCGACCGCACGTACGCACGGTGCTCCCTGTCCGTCTCGCGGTGGCCCCCGGGCAAAACCGTGAAAATACTGGCCGACGGTCTGGAGAATCGAGCCGTTCAAGTTGAGGCGGGAGTGGAACACACGTGAATACAGTGCTCGCATTTCCAGCACTTGACGTCGCAGTGCCAGGTCGTGAAGGTCTTGCTTGAGCTGGAGGATATCCAGCGTCAGGTTTTGCTCATAGACATTGTCTTGTCGTGGACGCCGCTTGCGCGTGATCGCCACTGGGAAGGTAATGCGGGTGGCGTGGGCGCTTGTTGGGTGCTGCTTGGTCGAATGCATGACAGCGACTGGGTTCCAGTGGCATGGGAATCCATAGAGTTTGCTCGCCGTCGCGTCCCGTTCAGAGCAAGTTAAAGGCTGGTTCTCGTCCCAGTCGAGCCTCCGCGTCCCACGTGCCTCCCGTGTGGCCAACGTAATTAGTTATTACCAACCTTGAGCTGAACGATAGTGTCCCGCGTAACGCTGCAGCGTTGTCTTGTTTGTGCGTGTCACACGTTGCCGGGACTTCTTGTTGTTGCACGGGCGCTAATCTCGTTTTTTGTCTCACTGGTGCCTCCTCCGCGTCCCAACCATAGCCACGCATGTCGTGTTCCAATCTCGTGCCCACCAACCACCCTTGAAATTCGAACGCCGTGCAACCAATATAGTCAACTAGTCTAGAGTAGTAGAGTGATAAAGTCACGAGGGCACGCACCACGTCGGCGAGGAGGAATCGATCGAGGATGACAGCCAGGTCGAGTCGGACGGATACGATGCAGACTCTGGCGTGGATGAGTTGGAGGAGGAAGACGAAGCCGTCCTTGGGAGACTCCACGAGCAGGTCGCTTCACAAACCCAGGACCGTCTTCCGTGGCCCGCTGCACAGCGACGAAGTCGAGGTTCAGCGTTTGACGTGGCTTGGCTCTCGCGCGAGGTAGAAGTGCTGCGACACCGACGCGATGAACTCATGTCGCTCAACTATGCGCGCGTCATCAACTCGGACCGTCGTGACCATGTCGTGAACGCTGCACTCGAGTACTACGACACCTTTCACTGCGGATTCCAGTCGCGCCGCCTGTCAGAGATCTTCCGGTACTTGGACACGCGCATCGATCAGGATCTCTTCATGTACGGGCTGACGGGCATGGACACCGACGGGTGGATTGAACAGTGGCGACGGTACACGCGCTTGTTTCCGCCCATTTCGATTCGCGTCAAGGCCACGACGTGCTCGTACTTCGAAGACCCCAGCGATGTAACTATCTCTCTTTCGTTTGATGCTCGGACGACGACATCGTGTATCGTGGAAGCTCGCGGCATGCTGAACGGCGTGATCTCGCTGGAGGCGGTGGCGACACTAGTGCCCCACATCATGTTCCGCGATGACCTCGTCCAGAAGCTTGTGAACCAGCCGCTTGTGTGCCCGATGCAGCTGGTCTTCTACAACAACAGCGCCGGTCGCATCGTTCGTCTCGATTTCCACGCCGACTTCTTCGACACCTTCCACCACGTGCCAGGACTCAGCCTCATCGATATCACGCACATCATGGACGAAGCTGCCATTGGCGAGAACTGCACAGTACCGCCTGTCATCGAGCTAGCGCACTTGAACATCAATGAGCAGGACGCAGGATGATCCGTATAATCAAGCAAAACTGGTGAATTGTTGTGAGCTCCAACGAAAGCATAGCATAAGTAGATCGATCAGGGGGACACGATACCGTCATCGATGACTGTACGTCGGAGACGAAACAGCGTCCACGCTCGTGTCTTGGTGAGCACATGAAGGACCGTCGATTCACGCTTGAAGGCCCGAAGCCATTCACTCGCTAGGTCCTTGACTTGCGAAGACTTCTCTGCTTCATGCGCTTCTTGACATTCCATTCTCAGCTGCGAAAAGTTCTTGCGCTGGTACAGGTCGACCCAGTGGTTGGCCAGTATCTTCAACTCGATGACACCTCTGTCGCCTTCCGATCGCCCTAGTAGAGAACGAGCGTCTTCGTAATCGGTCCGAGCATCGCCCACCTGCAACAGAAGACTTCCCAAGTCGCCACGCAGAACCAGCGCTTCGGCCAGGTCGGTCGACGATCCAAGGCCCTGAGACACCTCGACTGCCTTATTGCAAATCAGGAGACTTTCAGCCTTGAGATCAGCATCATGCTTTGCCTTGATCAACTTGGCGAACACTTCGGAGCAACGATGGATCGCAACGTCGACCGCCGCATCTTGTTTCACTGCAAGCGTTTCGGTTCGCTCAACGATCCCTTCTTCAGCCTCCTCATGGGTGATACTCACTTGGTCAACGGCGACATCGGTGCTGCCGTCGGGATCCGGAGCGTCCGTCACGAGAGCGTGCGTTTCCGTCGACATCACGTCCACTGTCGTCTCGACGGTGATTCCTTCGATCGCTTCGTCGTCAGTTTCTGCGCTGGAGTGGTACTGAATGTCCACTGATAACAGCTCCTCTTTCACGTACACTGGAGTCTCGCTGACCGACGATGCTTCGCCATACACGGTGTCGGACACCGTCTTCACTTCCAAGCTGATGTCTTGACCGCGTTGATGCACATCTGACGTTAAGACATCAATCTCCGTGGACGTGCTCATTGCAGCCTCATTCGTAGTCGTCGCCGTGTCCTTGTCCGTTGCTTCCGCCCGAGCGTCCGGCCCAGCAACCTGGAAGTGCGTCTTCGACTCGTCGGTGGCGATAGAATCCACGGTGGGCGGTGTCTCCTTCTCATATTCTGTTGACGTGTTCTTGGATGCATGTTTGACCGATCCAGTGGTTGCTTGCCGCCACGATCGCAGCGACTCTGCCACAGACTCGGTCATACTGGACCACGCCGCCTGGGGCCACTCTAGCAGTCGACCAGCGGTGTCTTGTGTCCATCCTCCAGTCACATTCTCTAGACCAGCTTGCACCTCCTGTATCCGCTCGTAGGCAACCGGTAACGCACTGAGTGTCGGTGTCATCCACAGTCGCGCCAAGTACGCGGCGGCGATCGCCAACAACACCAGCGTGTACCGGATCTCTCGTCTCTTCTCGTGGTGCAGACGCCGCTTGACCTCTGGCATGGACGACGAGTCGATGCGGCAGCCATACGTTTCTTCATACACGCGGTTGGTCCTCTCGAAGCACTCGATCCACGCACGTTTTTCTTCGGGTGAGTCCCACAGCTGGGCGTCGTGGACGTCAAACTCACTGTCGTCCTGGTCCCTACGCAGCAGGAACTGCTTGGCCAGCGTCGCCAGTGGCTGCAGCAGGCTGCGCATGCTTGAATCTTCGTCTTCCAGGTCGTTCTCTTCGTCGGTGTCGGTGTCGGCGTCCTCTTCGTCCGACGGTGGTTGGTACTCATCGTCATCATCGTCATCGTCGGCGTTGGCGTTCTCGTAATCACCAAACAAAACGCCATCACCGTCCTCTCCACTGCCTTGCGCATGTTCGTCTGCGTCACTTGCACTCGAGGTCACGGTGTTGGCGTTGGAAGAACCATCGGCGTCGGCGTCAGTCGGATAGAAAGGGACTTGCGCCGTGGTCTCCGTGGCGGATAACTTGGCGTACACGGATCCACTAGCACCGGCAGAGCCACGCATTGCGCCGCCATCGTTGTGTGCATCACGGGGCGTGTCCATCATGGCGCGGTTCTGTGGAGAAGCAGCGGCAATGAACACGTTGAAGTGGTGTGCGTATCTTGGGTCGGCAACTGCCGCTTGCTGTTGTAATTGCCGCGGGTCGGTTCGTGTCTATGGAGAAGGGGGTTTCCCCGCTGTGAAAAGTGCAGACGGGTTTGGACCCGTGGGTTAGGAGGAAGCCTAAGAGTTGATGTGGACCCGTGACCGAAGAGTGGTTGGTGGAAAGGTGATAAAGTGCGCATAGTCAGCTACCGGTCCTGTAGCAGTAAGTTCGAATTCTGGCTTTCACATGAAGTTTACATGTACTATGTTTGGTGACTCCTCCCTGAGCTGAATGAATTGTTTTCTTCCTTGCCGTAAATTACGGTCTTGTGGTCGTCCGACTTGGCCACAAAACACAAAACCACCCCCAACTCCACCACGTAGGACACCTCTATTCATCGCGCCGCCACGCCCGTGTCTCGCTCTGACTCACGTATCCGCTGCTGCATGTAGACTACCACCACATCCTCTTCCAATATGTCGCGTGGAAACCAGCGAGATGTCGACCGTGCGGTGCGTTTTTTTTTCGTTTTTTTCTTCTCGTTCACGGTTAAATGCACACGCTGACACCACTTTCACACTGAACAGCGCGCTCAGGCTCGCGCCACCAAGGCCGCCAAGGCTAACGCCGCCGGCGGCAATCCGCTCGCGCGTCGCGAGGCCGACGCCAAGGCGCTGCAGGAGAAGATCGCCAAGAAGGCGGCGCAGAAGGAGGCTGGCGGAGCCGCCGGTGGCAACGCCGCAGGCAACACGAAGAAGAAATAAACCGACGCGCCGACTCCACCGCCAGACATGGAAAGGTGGTGGTGATCAGGTGATCAAGCTCTCTATTCTGTGGCCAGCTCCTCGTCGATGAAGATGACTGTTTGCGAATCGGTCGCGCATGCCCGTACGAGCTGAGCTGTCCACGGAATAGGAGCGCGGTGCCGTCACCACCACCATCACTCGCCCAGCATGATCATTGTATCTCCATACTGTAGACCACATTACCGTGTCGCTCGCGTGGTGCCGTAGAGCATGTGTACCAAGCCACAATGAACGACCATTTGGAAAAAAAGGAGAAAAAAGAACGGATTTATAAGTGATCATAAATTAATTGCCAGGCGTCTGCAGCAGCGCGCGGAAGTCAGCAAGACCGATGCGGCCATCGCCGTCCACGTCCGCACAGGCCATGAGCACGTTTAGATCCTCGTCGGTCAGCGCGCCAAAGCCCAGTCGTTCAAACACGAACCGCAGCATCTCCCGGGCGACGTATCCCGTCTCATCCGGGTCGTACGCCTTGAACGCCTCCGCCACGGGGTCAAAATTCTTGACCTCGTTGGTCAGCAGCAACGCCGTGAGGTAGTCTTCCGTGAGCTCATGCTGGTCGTGGAGTAGCAGCTTGATGTCCTTCATCGCGAGCTGATCGTAAAACAAACCGAGTCGGGACCGAAGATTCTCGGGCGTCACGCGGTTCTTTTTGTCCATGTCGAGGAACTGGAACGCGGCGCGGATCTGGTCGGGCGTGACCAGCACACCGCCAAACTCATTGAGTGGCACGGCCGCAGTTGTTGGCGCCAACGCCGCCTCGGTGCGACCGACGAAAGTCTCGGCAGCGATCGAGTCAAAGTGGGTACGGCGGATCGCATCCGACGTGTGGTTGGTGTGGCCAGCGGAGCGAGTTGTCGGCGACGACACTGACTGTCGGTTCATCGTTAGGACGGTCTAACCGAAGCGGAATGATCCGTCGGCGCCAACGTGATGCTCCCACCCAACGAACGGATAAAAATACGACGCCAACACGGCACGCACGCCAACACCAACTTTCAACACTCACTCCACACCAACTCGGATCGGTTGTTGTTGTTGGTGGTGGTGGCCCTCGAACGTCGGTGGCATCAGATCCGGCACGCCCTGCTGGAGGATGTGCACTTGCTGTTGGCGTGCTCGCTCCTGTGCTTCGGCTCGCAAGTGGTGGCGCTGATAAATACCGTAGACGACCCCGGGGATCACCAGAAGACACAGCACCAACGCAGACCCAGGATCGAACAGCGTCGTGAACAGGATGTACAGGAACAGCCCTATGGCTGGTAGCAGCATCGCACAGAGTGCTGTAAAGTCGCCAGGGGCCTTGGCGGGTCGTGGAATGTAGGACAGCGCACGGCAGTGATCCGAAAAAATAATGAAAATACAATATATTTGGTATTGTATTGACGGAATAACTTATTACGAAAAAAAAACTTTCCCGTAAAATATCCAATTGGACCCGTAATAAATGTATTTACCCTGTGACCCTACACGGCCGGATGGGTGGTTCACGTCTGCGTCAGACTGGTGGTGGCGCGAATCGCTATCCCGATCCTGGCAGCGCGAGAAGTCGGTGTCATTCTCCAACTTCTCCTCCTCCACCATGTCCAGCAAGGCCCTCTTCAACTTCTTCTTCTCCGACCTCGGCGACGGCGTCTTCAAGTGCAAGCACTGCGACACCACGCCCAAGCAGACCCCTGGCACGGGGTACTCCAACCTGCTCAGTCACCTCGCGGCGAGACACCCTGTGTAGCGGGGCGACTCCCTCGCTACTGCGTGTCCTTGCGCAGAAGAAGCTTCCCTTAGCTTCTTAGTCGCTAACCGAGCGACCTTGCTTGACCAGCGTAAATGATAGACTGATTGTATTTAGTGTGATAAACTGAAAGG
>JAADXF010000955.1:0-10043 GCA_023337575.1 Pythium chondricola | reverse complement strand
GAGTACTGGTAACGTGGCTCTCCTCCTTCTCGGTAGCTCGGTAGAGCCGTCATCAACTCACCTAGGTATCGTGTTCAGACCTGCTGGCTCCACCATCATCTTCCAGAGGCATCGACTTCATGTGCAAGTGGTGTGACTCCCGATGGCAGTTCCGCACGCGCATGCCACAGAGCCTGGTTGAGCTCAAGGCGGCTCTTGTTGCCCACGTGCCGGGACTGAAGGATCACGCACAGTTCCGGTTAGCAGAGTTTAACAGGTTTGTTCGCTTCTACGTAAGGTGATCATCCACTGGCTCACATCTTGTGACTGCGACAGTTGTCGTTCCGGGCTTATTCTACAGTCAGACAAGGTGTGCAAGCATTGACCTCTTGCGGTCGTGTGTGGTTGTTGATTATCCGGTTGGTTAACACGCGGGCAGCACTGGAACGAGATCGTCGCCAGCAAGCCGACGACGCTGTACATCTTGATCAAGAGTGAGCCAATGATCCTGATCCGATGGACTGCCAGCAGCAGGCTAATTCCTTCCTCTTGCAGCGAGCCAGCCCGTGGCGAAACCGAAAGAAATGGATCTGCTGGGCCTGGACGATGGGCATAGGCCCGCCTCTCCGCCTCGCTCCATGCTACGTGTCCCGCCGCCATCTGCATTGGCCGTGCCTACGAGCAACCTCGAGTTCAGCTCGAATGTGCGCTGCATCTCGTGGGGGGTAACGCATTCGCATTCACGAGTGGTTGCCTACAAGCATTGGTGCTGACTTTTGCGACTGTACGATCAGGAGCTTGAGGTTGGGGGCATCATTGGAAACGGGTCCAGGTATGTCCTACGTAATCCATGGGCGATGCCTGTGTAGTGTGGCACTCACACTCTACTTGCGTCGATACCAGTTGTCGAGTCTATAAGGCACAATGGCGAGGTACCGATGCTGCCGTCAAAGTGTACGTGATCGCAATTTAGACTGACAACCTCGGTACTGCTGATGTTTCACATGACATGTCAAACAGATTCACTGGAACCGACCGCTCGGCTGTGGAGAAAGAATTCGCGAACGAGGTGAACATGATGACGCGGCTTGGCCCCCACCCATCCCTTGTCCTCTTGCTCGCCATCACGAAACAGCCGCTGAGCCTCGTGTTTGAGTACTTGCCCTTCTCGCTCTTGTAGGGTATCTTGCTTGCAGCGCCGGGGTAGGATGGTTGATCTCATCCACACATACTATGCTGTCTCGCAGTGAGCTCATCAACGGCGTCGAAGATCGAAGCCGCAAGATCCCTCCGTTTCCATCCTCGTGGACAAAGAGAGTGACGATGATGGCAAGCACAGTACCAATCATGCCGAAGGTTCTTGGCTGACTGACTGACGTGTGGATAATAGCTGGACATCGCCAAAGGACTTCAGTTCCTGCACTCGTTCAGCATCATCCATCGGTGCGTGTGCCATTCACGTCATATCTCTTGGGATCCATTGTGCTGACAATTCTCGCTTTTGTGTAGCGACATGAAATCTCTGTTCGTATGCACTCCTCTCTACACTCGGCCCAAGGCTGATCTCGTTGTTGTTGGACTTGACGTAGCAACCTTCTCGTAACCCCAGAGGGCCGGGTGAAACTGGCTGATTTTGGCATCTCGCGCATCGACAAGCAGAGCGACGTGATGACTGGCTGCTGTGGTACCTACCAGTGGATGGCCCCGTGCGAAATGCTTTCGACATCTAGGTAGTGCATCGATGTACTTGATGCTGATGCTGGCTGGTGTTGTAAACAGGGAGGTCCTACAGAGCATGGCGTATTCAGTCTCGGCCGACATTTACAGCTTGGGCGTGATTATGTGGGAGATTTGCGAAGCAGCCGCGCCATTTGCCGGCATGCCCCCAGCGATGGTTCCGGTTGCTGTGATCCGTGACAAGAAACGCCCTCCGTTCTCACCACGCACCCCTCCGGTAGCTGTTCTTTGCTGAAGTATATGACTGGTATGAATGAGTATACTAACCGCAGCGTGCTGTATGGACACCAGCAACTGAAGGACTTGATTCGGTCGTGCTGGCAGGAGAACCTGGCCATGCGCCCGAGTGCGAGGCAAGCCACCGAGTTGTTACAAGCGTTCTTTCATTAGCGAGCGTTCTTACATTAGCGAGCGTTCTTTCATTAGCGAGCGTTCTTACAGCTACCGAAAACTCGCCAACCCTTCCACATACTGCTTCAATTGTGTGCGGAAGAGCTGGCTCGTGATGCTCTTGGTCGTTTGGAGGTCGCTGAGAGGGTTGTTGACCACATACTCAACGTACAAGTGCGTGTAGATGTGTTTGAGCACGGCGCTGAGGTCCCCCGCGTGGTTATCCGTCATCATGATAAAGCGGAGGCCGCTCGGGGTCTCGTAGTGGTGACACGTGTACGTGTTCGTTTGGAAGCGCTGCAGTCCTTCGGCCGGTGGCGCTGGATACTGGTCGCTTCCCTCAGCAGCCGCGAGTGGGGACGGCGCCATCTTGAAGACGAATTCCTTGAGCGAAAAAATGAGGCCAAACAAGAGCCGCTTCTCTTCCTCCGGGTCAGAGTACGTGACCGCGGCCTTCGTGGCCGCGGTGTTCCATTTCTCGTGGAACAAGCACGAACCGCTGCGCGAGTAGATAACCAGCGAGTAGATCATTTTTGCACGCTTGCAGTTGACGTGGGAGGAAAAGAGTGTGCACACAAAATTGGTGTGGACGACAGTTGTGTTTGAGCAACCGGGAGAAGATGGTCCGTACCAAATTCGTGTGGATGGCGGTCGTATTTGAGCAACACTGGTGGTGGCAGGGTTGGCACATCCAACGAAACAGGTCATTGTGACAAAGTGACGTCGTCATGAGCGACGCGGAACTTGATGTGCTCGCGTCGGATGCGGAAGGCGCATTCGATCTGTCGCCGGCCGTGGAGAGCTCGACAGAGATTCATGACTCTGGCGATCGTGGAGCATTGCTCAAGGAGTACGACGAGTGCTTGAAGCGTTCTCCTCGTGGTGGAGAAGATGAAGACGAAGCCAACGACGAACCAGAGCCATGGACTGACCAGCGTGGCCATCGATACTTTGACATGCCCAAGCCCATTGGCAAGCAGGATTTTGTAACCGCATCCCGAGATATCTACCGTGTAGTGTCGTTCGTGTTGGCGCCGTTCGGTTTCCCGGCGAATCTTCGAGAGCACTTCACCGTGTCCGAGATCAAGTCGCGATGCAGCTCGCTCTACCAGGACGTCATCGAGGTCTGCTCCGACTTGGTGTATCTTCACCATGGTCTGACCGAAGGTGCAATGGCCATGAGCGTGCACCACTGGGTGGAGAAGAAGAGAGACCAGGAGTGCAGTCGCCAAGTGCGAGCGATCAATGAGCTCTTCGAAACACTATACGACCCTCCAGTGTTCATCGAAGTGCCAGACGTGAGCGAGCCTCGGATTGCGCAGATTACTGAAGAGCTTCTAACTCGACTCAAGGAGTCCATCCAGAAGCGCGTGCCATGGGCCATGGATGCCGCCAGCGACGAGAGTTCACCAGACGACGACGGCCAGGCGTCTCCATGGAAAGAGGTCGTCTATCCTTCGGTTGTGTATGCGCTCGGTTTCCTGCCTCCTCCAGGCAAGGCGAAAACGAAGCTAAGCACGCTCCAGATCAAGGCATTCATCCAGACAACTGCTGAAGTCGTGTGGGGTATCGTTCAGCGCGAGGGGCTGAGCCAAGTCGAGTTCCAGGCGCTGTGGGATGCAGTCAAGAACAGCGACCAGCGCGCGTCGCTCGAGACCGTACGAGACGAAGCAGAGCGATCTCTGTATGTTGTCAAGTTGTCTCTGTCACAGTCGCTTCAACGCGAGGAGCATCTTGTGGATAACTTTGCTGCCGTCCGCCGTGCTGCTGAAGACGGTGACCGCGCCTTCCGTTCTGGCCGATATGACGTGGCGTTGTCCTACTACACGCACGCCTTGGAGCAGCTGCCGGTGTTCCATGCTGAAGTCGCGCCGCTTGTGCTTGGGCGTATCAAGTGCCACATCAAAGCGGAGGACTGGAACCGCGCGCGTGGAGAGGCGCAGATGCTGCTGTCGATAGACCCATTCAGCGTCGGAGCGTATGCGGCTCTCGGTGATATCAACGAGAAGGAGTCGAAATCAGAGGTAGCGATGCAGGACTTCGTCACCGCCTTCATCTTGGATGGGTCGCGTTCGCCCGAGCACGCGAGTGCCATCGATCGTGTCGCGCGGAACGTCGGTCGTCGAGTGGCGAAAGACATCTTTAACGAGATGGTACTCAAGCACGAGCTGCCGACGCACTGGCTCGTCAGCAGCTACTTTGACTCGTTCGAGCACGACGTGGACCACGCGGCTCGTGTGCCCTTCGATATCGACAAAAAGCGTGGTGTGGATGCCGCAGAACTCGACCCAGAAACGTTGGTGTACCGTGCTGTGCAGCACAAGCGCAAGAAGGAGTATCGAGACGCACAGCGTGATCTCGGTATCGCACTTGTGCGTGGGATCAAGGGCGAACCAGAGCTGGCGATGGCGCTTAACCTCCACGCGTCCTTCCTCTATGTTGCGGGAGATGTCCACGCTGCGATTGACACCATCACCAAGGCGTTGGAAGTCGCACCGACGTCAGTCAACAGTCTGGTCAAGAAAGGAGGCTTCTTGTCGGAGATCGGAGCGATGGAGGAAGCTGCCGAGTGCTTTGACCAAGCCGCCGAGGTGGATCCAAACGACGCCGACGTGTACTTACACATGGGCCAAAAGGAGCTGCTCGAGGGCAACTACCAGGAGGCGGTGCAGTGCCTACGAAAAGCCATGTCGCGATCGGAGCTCCTTCCCGTCACGCACGTTTCATACGGAATGGCATTGTACAAGAGCGGTTCCGTGTACCAGGCCATGGACGTCTTCGAAGACGCAGCCAAGAGCTTCCCCAACTCGACCGAAGTGCACCTCTTCTACGGCGAGGTGCTCGCTGACCAAGGCGACTACGCAAAGGCCATGAGCCACTTCTTGCGAGCGCTTCAGTTGTCACCGCAATGCCCGCTGCCATTCCTCAATGCCGGCCGGGTCTACGTCACCACGAATGATCCAATGCGTGCGATCGCCCATTTCGAGCAGGCCCTCGAGATCGACCCCCGGTGTTCATCGGCCCACCTCGACATCGCCCAAGTGCTGTTCGCCCAAGGCCGCACTGCCGAAGCGTTCGCTCACTTCGATGCTGCTGCCACGTGCTGTCGGTTCCTGCCAGAGGTGGAAGAGGTCTGCTCTGCCAAGGAGATGGCCAAGATGCAAGAGCGTGTGACCGAGATCCTCGGCGTGGATCTGCGCCACATCATGAGGTCCAAATAACTTAGTGCAGTAGTCAGCGATAGAAGTTAGCTTAGTTTCGACCCGTCTTAGTATTCTCTCTGCGAAACCTGACTTTTCGCAAACGGTGATGGCTGAATTCGGCAGTATTCTCTGCAGCAGTGTGTGCATGGCACGGCTAGACGTGAGCCCAGTGCACGAAAAGGAAGGTCTCCCGAGACAATGAGCAAGCGAGGCAACCACCCAGCCTTCCATTACGCCGTGCTCGTGAGCGTTGCTGGCGGTGTCGGCTATGTCTGGAAGCGCCATCTCCCGTCGTTGGTGGGTGGCACAGCACTCGGACTGACCTTCCTTGGTGCTGGGCTACTCGTACTGACCGATACCATCAGTGACCACACCTTCGGCCATGGTACGGGCATTGCGATGTCGGGTATCATCACGAGTGTGCTCGGCCGTCGAGCGCTTTTGTCGCGACTAGCCCCTCAGTACGCCGTTGCAGGGCTCGGTGCATTGTCGACCGGCTACCACGCGCAGCGCCTCGTGAACCCCCCGCCAAGAATGACCTACATCCCCGGGGCACCGCCCGTGATAACAAAGGGAGCTGCAGCATCTCCATGACCCTCGACCAAGATTGGTGTCTGTCACAATTGTAACAAATGTGACAATTCTGACTCGCAAATGTGCCAAATGTGTGCCATAAAAACGTAACATTGCTTTTCACATTCCTCACCTCACAAAAGCGCATCATTTCGGTGAACTCATTCGAACATGTCTGGCCATCACCCCACGTACACCATGGCTGCGCTTCTCGGCGCTGGCGGCATCATGGGATACGCGAAGACGCGCAGCGTGCCCTCCCTCGTCGCCGGCGTCACGCTCGGCGCTGGTTTCGGCGCCGCCGGATACCTTCTTCAGAGTGGCAACATGACCACTGGGCACGGTGCGGCGTTGTTCTTCTCGACCATCACCATGTCCGCGATGGGCGTCCGCGCGATGCGCACCAAAAAGACGCTCCCGGTCGCCATCGCATCGCTCGGCGCACTCTCTTCTGCGTACCACGCCCACCGTTTCACGCAATGGATTGGCCAAGAATGAGCAAGAATTCGGCACGCACACCTAGGCACAGAAATAATGAATGCTCTATTTTTTGTTTTTTGCTTTGAATATTGTGGATTGCCTCAGCCTTGATGCTTACTGGCTCTCGCCTCCGGTATCTCCTTTCGGCGTAGACGAAGTCCCATTGGAGTTGGTGTTCTGCACCGAAGAAACGCAAGCCGCAAGCATGTCTTCGAACATGATCCCCGTCATGTTCTTGGTCAGGTACACGACGTCCGCGATGCCACCGCCGTCTTCATCACTTTCGCCAAGGTTGTTGCGCACACCCGGGGAAAACGAAATCTCCACCCGGAATCTGTCCTCACTCGTTTCTTCAAGCCATGGCGTCTCAAACACGCGAATCACGACGTGCGCCAAGTAGTTGAGCTCGGACATGCGATCCAGTGCATCGCTCGCGCTGTCCGAGATCATCTTCGACTTGCTGAACACGTACTTGCGCTGAGGCATGCTCTCGTTCACGCTGATGCCCATATGCTTGAGGATCTCGTTGCTGTACTTCTCTTCCTCTGGCGAGACGTCGTACTCTCCATCTTCACCGCCTTGTTGGTGGCGAGCGCGCCAGGACGCGCACTGGAACCGAAGCACGTTGAGGAGGGTGTGCATGTGGCTCTCGCTCGTAAAGTACAGTCGCGTGCGCACTTGAGTCGCTGGACTCTTGATGCGAAGTTCCTTGGCGTACGACGGATCCAGTCGGTACCCGTGATGCTCGACGTCCTGGTCGGTGGTCGCATCCACATCATCGGTAGAAACCTGGTAGGGAGATTGGGCTCCGAAGACGCTGTTGCCGAGAGTCGCGAGTTCGCCGTTTGGGGACGACATGACGGTGACAATGTCTGCCCGGATCTTCGCGCAAAGTGCTTGCGAAACCTTGATACCAATGGACTGTTTCTCGGACAGCTCCATTCCATACTCTTGCGGCACGTAGATGCTGGCAAACTTGACAGCGAGAGTGAACAGTTCCATCGCATGGCGCAGCCCGATGTGCGCGTTGTGGAGGAGGTCGTACTTGATGCAATCGTAGATGTCTGGTAGCTTGCTCAGGTCGTACTTGTCCGTCTTGGCCGAGTAAAAATCTCGAAAGAGCTTCTCCCATCTCTCGCTCATCAATAAAAAGGTCTCGCCCGTGTACAGCGGAGTTTTTTCATCGATGCCTTTCACTTGAGCAAGGTCTTGGATCTCCGATTTGAGTTTCCCGATCAGGTCATAGAGGCGTCGAAGCGCATCCATTGGACTCTTGATCGTCGCGAGAGCCTGCAATATCGAGTCCGTTCGAAGCGGTGCCAATGCCGCAGAGAGGTCTTCGTACGAACTGTACTCTCGTTGCAAGAGGTTCTTGAGCTTCTCTTTCGTCCGTTCGATCTCTTTATTCGCCTCAGCTTGTCCAGAGTGGTCGAGCATCTTGTTGGCATCTGAATTGTGCGACACATTCAATCAGAACAAGTCCAACAAGACGCTGGGAAAGACGGTCGATAGATCCATACCTTTGCCAAGAGTCGTCACCAAACTCACGAGAATCGGTGTGAGATCGCCTTCCAACTCGAGAAACCCCTTCGCAAAAGCCGCGGCGGTCATTTGGACCCGCCCTTCATCTGACGTGAAGATTTTGAGATCGTGACGAAATGTGGAGTGCAGTCGCAGCAAGCCACCTTCCTCCACCGGATACAGCTTGTTGCGGAAATCTTTTCCGAGCATTTCGCCTTGTGCTCTCCCCGTCTCCGTCAAATCTCCACCCCACTTGATGATCATGAGCATCTCGAACCGATCGTCCGGGGACCCAGCCCCAGCGGAGTAACTACGACGAGGTTTAAACTGGACTTTGCGGTTGATCCCAGCGAACTTCCACCGTTCGAGTACACGCTTCATCTGGAGTAACTTCTCGAACGAGTCACCGCCCTCAACCTCCCACACTGCATCTTTCGATCCCACACCAGGCGCGTAAGCCTTGATAAGACTGCGCACTAGATCCAGCAGCTCCTGCAGATCGGCGACAGCTTTCACCTTGAGCTCGTCATACTTGTCGTTTGTGCGTCGCTTCTCGTAGAAGGCCACGAGGTCGCTCTCCCACACTACAGTCTTCAGTTTTTGCTTCGGGGTGCGATCACCGTGCCGCACGACCGCAATCACGCACCGCAATTCCTCTTTGCGCTCGTCATCCACGTAGCCACTTGCGACGCTGCTAACACTGGATTCAGATGCATCAGAGCCTGAACTTGGACGGTTCCACTCGTGACTTGCGTGCCCGCTCGACTCGGTTGCATATTGTGGGCATATCTGAGGGGACAGCGTGGGTCCGTTACTCGAACGACGCTGACGAAAGTAGCGCGAGCGGAGAGCTGACACAAGGTAGTTGTGAAGAATTAGCCCGCAGTCATCGTAGTACTTCTTCGAGTTCTTGACAAAACTCCATCCGTTCACATCACAGACGTACGAGCTGCCGCGCACTCGTAGCAAGTCGAATCCGCACACCGTCTGGTGGAATGCGAGGCAAACCTTACGTGCCATGTCTTTTTCAGCCGAGTTGAGAATGACAGGGTAGCGAACCTCCTTCCCTGCAGAATCGCGCATGACGCGTCCATCGAGCACCGGTGACTTTCGCGCCTCCGCGTGGCCGTAGCTTGAGCCCAACGTGTACACCTTCACGTCCGTGCCTTGTGTGTTGAGGAACTCTTCGTAGATGTAGGAGCCATCTCGACGAATGGTGTTACAGTCCGGATAGAATTCACTCGAACGATCCCCGACTTTGCGGAAAAGTCGTTTGCTACCACCACCGGCACTTGTGGGATAGTAAATGTAGATGTTGTGGTCTTCAGCGTCGGCGGGTTTCTCGACGAAGGGCTTGTTGACCCGAACTCCGTTCACAATCACATAATTGTCGGCCTCTTCGACTAAATCTTCTTTGCCTGGGATGTCGCGGTTGACGATTGCGTGACGTGGCACCGGGATACCGTGGCGCTGAAGCAGCGCGTACACCTTGCGCCGATCGAACAGTACATGCTGCATGTGCAAATCGTTGACGAGAACAGGGTGTACGAGCTTGACGTACTGCTCGGCTTTCTGTAGCGGGAACCCCGTCGAGTAGAAGCTGATGAGAGCGTCGCAGTATGGCCATTCTTCAACAGGCTTGTTCAGGATTGTTTCGTCGTTGAACACGCAGATGTCGAACTGCTTCTTCATCTCGAGGCGACGCAGTATCTCCTGCATCGGCTTGCTGCACGTTTTCTTCTCCATCGCGCAGACGCCGACGACATACTTCTTCGCCGACGGCTCATCCATTTTTCACCCCACGGCACCGCGAAAACACTACGGAATGCTGCAATCGTAGTGCGTGTCGAATCGGGAACTGCGGAGTCTTTGACGCATGAAACGAATCTCACTCTATTTTGTATTTTGGCCAATAGAAAGCGTTCATGTGCTAGCCCGTTGATTGCTCAGATGGATAAGTATGAGGTTCGCGACGTTTGCTACACCAACTCGACGGCATTCAGAGAACCATGGGCCATGAATTTACTAGTATATAGTAATATTGTACATGCGCAGAGCATGTTGCACTCCATTCCACACGATCCCACCGAAGCAATTCACTAAGGTGAACAGACACCAAAGGTCCGATACACGAGCGAGGAGGTACCTCTTTCGCTTGTT
>JAADXF010000954.1:0-10060 GCA_023337575.1 Pythium chondricola | reverse complement strand
GACCCGACACTTCTATCGCATGCTTCCACAGGGGCCTTCCCATCACACTCAAGGTGGACGAGCTGTCAGCGAAACCTATCGAGGCGAGCACCGCGTTCTGGTACAATTCGACCTCGGTTGTAGCTTCGTCATCAGTATCAAGCAGGCTGAGCCGGTTGGGCAAGAACGGCCGATGACGACGCTGGTTGGGCTTACTATCGTTCGGTGGTGCTAGTGGCAACATCCCCACCGCGAGAATCGACGGGTCAGCGTGCGCGACGGTGAGCAGGAGGACCGGGTTGGGTCCAAACCGTGTCTTGATTTCCTGGCTTGCAAAGTGGGCGGCTGTGTAGAGATAGGATAGCATTGCGATGGCATTGACCGAGGCCAGTGTCGGTACGTTGTCGATAGCCAGCACCACGATGCGTTCCTCAGCGTCAGCGGCGATCTTATCGCGAATGTCATGAGTCTCCAGGGTTAGAGCAAACACCCAGTCCATGCCATGGAACAACTCGCGTGCTGTCGCCTCCCACAAGTCCAAGCTCACGGCAGCGGAGAAGAGCGTGATGCGTCGCCTCATCAGCGCGTTGACTGACTTGCTTGCCTCCACCTTGCGCGCTGGGAACAAGAATGTACTCAGGCTCGGTGCCGTGCCCCGATCACGCGATAGAAACACCGTACTCGGATTATACCAGTACACAACTCGGAGCCATTCTTTCCCGTACGTTGCCGCGAGCTGGTACAGCACACGGCTCTTGCCACAGCCGTGGCTCCCGAGGATCTCAAACACGGGCACCACATAGCGGTCAGGGCAGGAGACGTGTTCGCGGAAGCAATTGTTCACGTGCGTCAAAAGACGGGTGTGGTCACCCCCCCACATATTTGGTGGGAAACGGATGCTGGCGTGGGTTTGGGTCTGGAGTAGAGTAGGCCAGCAGGCCGTTGTGGAGTCGCTTGCAGTGTAGCAGAAGTTCCTGAATGACTGGTGGCGAAGCACACCAGTGCAGGCGTCGACACACGCATTCTCCCAGTGGGTCCAGTCTGTCGTCTTGCTCTCATCTGTGGTGATGCTCCTGTGGTTTTCGTTTGCGATCTTGTGTGTGTCGAACGCTGCGTGAATCGCGCGGTTCATCGCAAGCACGAACAGCTCCGTTGGAGACGCCATCTCTCAACTTGGGTGATGCAAATGGACTGACGGTTCGTGCCAAACTGGAGTACCGTATGCGGTAGTTGTTCATGGGACAGGTATTATAACCATGTACTGCAATGCTGGGACAGGGTACCGATACTTCAAATCAAGTCGCCAGTGCTTTTAGCATCGTGGATCTTCACTCGGGGTGTCCTATACAATACTCTCCTTTCATGGACAAGGCACTGCACAACGAGATATACCGTATCCTCTTAGGCCTGGGCCTTCTCCACGAGTGCTTTCTTCTTGTCCGGTTGCAGCAGGAGCAAGATCACAGCCAGCAGCTTCTCGTAGGTCACCAGTGAGATGGCGGCAGTGAGCACCGTCTGCAGCAGCTTGGCCTCGAGGCCGGCAAACAGGCCGTGGACGCCGTCCTCCTTGTAGATCTTGGTCAGGCACGCGACAATGCCGTCCTGGGTCTTGGTCTTGCTGCCTTCTTCATCAACTGGAGTCGTAGCCTGCTGCTGTTTTTGCTGGACTCGCATCAGGGCCTGCGCCACTTGCAGCGGGTAGGTCACAACAGTGGTGAGCGACTTGGCCAGTGCGCCAAGCACGAAAATCTCCATCACACTCAGTGCCGTGTTGACGCCAGCACGTTGGCGGTGCAGCTGGATGGCCGTCTTCATGCGCTCGTAGCTCACGTAGTGGATCACCGGGTTGGACACGAGGATGAGCGAGGCCAGCGTGCCGTTCCACAGCGACAGCAGCCCCTCCGCCTGCATGATCTTGAGCATACAGTCTACACGAGCGAGTCAGTACATGATCAGTAGATCGGTTTCTGTTTGCATAGGATAGGGCGGTACTGTAGTACTCACCGATGACACCGTTGTACTTGGCGTGGTCCTTGGACTTGAGGCGCATATTGGCGACCCAGAGCGGAGCCGTCGCGTACACGTTGATGATGCCGGCGACGCACGAGAGAACGAGGTTCTGCACAGGCGTGATCACGTTGCTGCCCACCGGGTACCGCTTCGGGTCGAGCTGGTGGAGCCGCTTGAGCAGGCTGGCCTTGAGTCCATTGTAGCTATATCGGTAGCGTGCCACGAATAGAAACGTTAGATACTATAGTTGGTAGGAGGGTACAAGCGACCCACGCACCAGAAAAAGTAGACAAAGTTGGAGCCGCCCAGCGCGATCTGTGTGGACACGTGTCCTTGGTAGACGCGCCACTTTTGCTCTTTCAAGATCGCGAGCGCCTGCACCCAGAAGCTCTTGGCAGGCTTCTTGGTGGACGAGGGACCTTTCTCCTCCTGCCGCTCCACTGTGAAGTAGACTACCAATGAGTCGTCTGCGGATGGGAGCTGGTGGGATTTTAAGAACACTGCACTGTACCTTGCATGATGGTCTTGATCTGGTCCAGCGGATACAGCACGCCCATCGCAAGGGCGCCTCCCTGTTTCACAGCAGTGGCCGATCAATTCACGACCGGCTGCATTTTAATTGGGTACACAAGTGCGTTGGACTCACCACGCTACCTGCAACTCCGTGCGCCAACGTCTCCATGGTATCACCCAGTAGTATGTGTTGATGTCGACTTGTCAACTGCAGCGAATGTGGCGATACAGCGCGCGTTCCGGCGCCAACAACGTCGACTTCAACGCCTCGTCAACAAGCAAAGCTTTGTTTACCTCGACAATTTCGGAGATTCTTATTTCAGCCAATCGAAATATAATTCGCGTTTTGGCGAATCAGGTCGTGGATCAGTGTGTAACCTGAAGTTTAGGTTACACCCGGCTTCTTTGGTACATGCTCCGGTTCAGGGCGTGGCAAAACTGGACAAAACACTCACCTATTTTAATAGGTGAGTGTTTATTATACAGTAATACGTTCCACTCTTATGTCGTCGTGCTCTCTGCCGGGGTCTCTTCAACAAGCGTCGGCCATTCCTGTCAGGTCAACGATGCTGACTCTCTGCTTGTATTATTGAGTCTATACAAGCGGGGTCAATAGTATTGGCACCAGCAGCAGATCTTCTCCTCTCCACAGTGTGGAGTCCACACCCCCGAAACAGTGAGGAGAACCAGATTTGACGCATGCCGATGAGGGTATCAGTTGACAATGTCAACGAGAGCGTGTGATTGCGGGGTCACCTCGCGAGAGATAGGAATCGCAAGCTCTCAGGTCCAGCGTGAGACTATGGTGTTTGCGATAATCCTCTTCGCGACAGTGTTGTTCTGGCGACCAGTTTTTTTTGTACGTGTACCCGTAGTGGGGAATCCCCACTTCCAACCCCACTGGGGATGGAGCGAGTTACTCGTGTCTGTAGGCACCGCGATCCAGTTCGGCTTGCAAAGCAAATCACGCGAGTGTTGACGTAGGGTAATAGTGTATCCGTGGCTAGGATTCGAAGTTTTAGAAGCCGTTCCCTTTCCCACGATCTAGGAAAGGTCGGGCGCGAAGTGTGTCTGACAGAGTTGATCAAAGCACAGCAAGCCGGAGTGGTGGTCAGTGTTTGTTAGTGGCAAAACAGGAGAGATCGTGGTTGAGCTGGTGCTATGTGGAACTCATACCAAGTACAGGTTGACTCCAACAGCACCGAGTTACCTTGAGCAAATTTTAGACCGTTCGCAGGAGGGCACGGAGCGGCTGTCTACAGTTGAGCGCTGATTGCATGAGATCCACACAAGAGAGTCGACTGCGACTTCGACGTCCTCTACAGTGCGGCAGCTGCAATCAATATAATAAATGGTTTCAGTACTGTACGCACTGTCAGCAACTTATTGGTGAGTACTGCAGTGTACATGGCCGTACTGTAAATCTATTCTGCGATGAAATCAAACCTTGTCGAATGGAACAGCGTCCATATTCAACATTGACTACGGTGGGCAAATGCAGTGAAGCCTCTTTCCGATGATGGTATTAACTCTCTCAAGAAGCCAATGGCTCCGTTCATGGCTGTCTCTGCCCCTGAGCGATTCCACTCATTGCAGCATGTTGCCTTGGGACTGGAAAGCACCGAGATGCATTGGTCGGACCACACACAGTAGGGGATTTGGGTGACTAATTGCGAAAGTACACTAACAAGCATGTTATAACTCAAAACTCAGTGATCGAGTGGCCACGATGCTCTGGCTATGTGCAAGGCTCCCTCAACCTGAGGCACACTAGTGGGATGTCGTCAGGGTCATCACCAGGTGGCTCGAACCGTCATCACTCTCTCATCGGCTGGCCCTCCACTTTGCCGAGAGACACTGCGACGGAAAATAGCCAGGGGTTGCATGTGCCTCGCCCAGTTTCCCACACGGTCGTCGTACGATAGGTTTCCCCGACCAGATTCTTCGCACCCAACGTCGGCGCTCGTCACGGGATCCGGCCCTCTTCCTGAGTCCACACAAGCGGTTTTCTGCCGTCTCGAACCAACCGCGTCGCTGTGTTAGTCCATTCGATAGTCCGACACCCGAGAGACTAACCGCCATGTTAGGCCGCGCACTGAAGGAGGTCAAGCTCCCGTTTCCGGATGACTTCTTCCCCGGACTCGTGGTGACGCAGGAGGATGATGACGTGTACCGCCGCGCCGCGCAGACTAAGGTCATGGAGACCTTGCGCGAGGAGTTTCCCGCCACGCGCTTCCACCCGGCGCAGCAGACCAACCAATGGAAACTCATCGGGGACCGCCAGGGTGTGCAGCTCTATCGCGAGCGCGGCGTGGCGCAGGGCAACGCTGTCCAAGTGGTCTGCGTCGGCACGATCAACGGCTCGATGGAGGACGTCATGTGGGGTATATACTCTGCGTCCACACCGGCGTTTAAGACCCAGCGGTCTATCATGCACTCGGACTATTTAGACGCGCGCGTGCTCCACGTGCTGGATATGGACGAATGCGACGAGGAAGATACTGCGTTTAGCTACCGGTTCTCTGGAATCAAGTGGCTCGCGAGCGCCGCGAGTGGAAAGCTAACCATGCACAAGCGCGACCTGTGCTGGCACGAGACAATGGGGCTCGCGACCGACGCCAACGGCCACGAGGTCGGATACCTAACCATCCAGTCGGTCCGTGTCAACGAGTGCCCTCCATTCGATCAGTTCGGCGTCGTGCGCTCGTCCGCCAACGTCTGCTACGTCTTCCGCAAGCAGCCCAATGGCAGCGTCGGCGTGTACATGAAGGGGGAGCACTCGGTGGGTGGCAAGTCGCGAAGCTGGGGCAGCGACCCCGTGATCATCGAGATGTGGCTCGCCATCTCCAACGTGCTTGACTGCACTCACTCGAAGCGCCTTACGCGCCTGCTTCGTGGCAAGGACCTCTTCTGCGCGAATCAAAGGTACGCTTTTGCTGAGTGCTGCCATATATATATATATATATATGGATGTGGGAGCCGTGAGAAAACTGATCGTGGCGCTCTATCTGGATAGCAAAACGTGTGACATCTGCGACCAAAAGGTGCGCGGGCTCAAGACACCGGAGAACTGCAAGATCTGCGGCAAGAACGTGTGTGACAAGTGCCGCATCGCCAAGCCCATCTATCCATCCAAGCACACCACGACGTTTCCGTGCCTCATGACGTTCTGCAAACGCTGTCTGAGCGATGTCAAAGACCGAACCTTCTCGCGCGCAGCTCGCACCGGCAGCTTCCACTCGGACAATGCATCCTCTCACGACTCGGGGTCCAGCACGTACCGCCAATCGCTGAGCGGCCAGTCGGGTATGTTCTCGATGTACTCCTCGCAGTCGCTGCCTGTGCGTGGACCGCCGATCCCTCGTGGTGGTCCTCGGTACCCGTCTACGTCATCGGCACCGCCTTTGCAACACTTTACCAACAGTGGCAGTGGCCAGTTCTCGCCCACGATGAGCGCTAGCACCAGTCGTAGCGGTCGAAGCTACGCGTCGTCTGAGCACAGCAGCTACTCGAATTCGATGCCGCCACAACAACCACAGTACCGTCCACGGCCAGCACAACAGCAACAGTTCCGAGGACCCGTGAGCTACAGTCGTGACCAAATGGCACCACCGTTCCCGCAGCGTCGAGAGTCCACGCCACAGCAGTATCAACCCGTGTACATCGGCGGCAGCCCGTCGATCGACAGCACGTACGACGTGGACAACCTGGAATCGTCGTTCCGTGGCCGGGTGCGGCTCAGCAGCGATCCGCGATCGATTTCAGATTCAGTGGACAGCGCCCCGGCCATTGACCTCTCCGGTTCGCGTTCTACACGAAGCAACACTTCATACGCGGCTCAGCACATTGACTTGTCGGAGGATGTGGAGGACATCATTGAAATCTCAGGTCGAGCGCCACCGCCGCCACCGCCAGAGCCCGTGGATGTCTTCCACGAGGATAAGCTCAAGTACATCAACTCGTTCAGCTCGGACGAGTCCGGGAACCTGGCCAATCCCTCGCTCTCCAGTGCAAGCAGTGCCCCTAGTGAGCACCAGAAACTGCTGGAGCGTCTGCTACAGGCCAACATGACTGCTGAAGCCACGTACCTCCTCGCCAAGTACAGCAACAACCTCGCGAATAATGCCACACCGTGATCAAGCGTGGAGACTTCAAGTTTGTATACGTCGCTTATTTAAGAGTAGTCGAGCCGTGAGTCAATGACACGAACCTTCTTGGATGGCTTGGGGGCAGCGTCGTGCAAGGCGTCACGCTCCTTAGGCGTGTCTTGGACCTTTTCAGACGGTTGCATGTGGGGCCACACAACTTATGTGGTCCACGCATTCCGATCAGAAATTCTTCATTCAATGAAGACAAAATCTGATGTGGTCCACTCCATGTTCTGGTGTCCAGAAACGAAGCCTGTCGGACCACTCTCTCGGACCACAACGCTGCAGCAACTGGCAGTTGACGCACAACGCCAGTTCAGCACAATTGTATCTCTCGTCACGTTGTTGCACCAGATGGCGTGTTGGCGCGGGGAGCAGCTGCGATTGGCCCGAGATTCCACAAGAGGCACCACGTGGCATCGTCACGAAAATGCATCGGAAGCTGTGATGATGAGGACAGCAAGCAAGCAATCTCATCACCTCTGAGCCTGCTCGTGTTGGTTGTTCCCACCATGGACCAAGTCGGCTTCCTGCGGGCGCGCAGCAAGATCGTCACTGCATAGACCGCGCGGTACAACGCATTCACACCCACGCCGTGGAGACTCACCGCGCGCAAGGAGGTTTTAGACTCTGGATTCGTACGCTACAGGATCTACTGAACGTGTTTCCAGAGATTGGCCCAACAATCCATCGCTGACGGCAGCACCGGGAGATATTGTTCTGACTTTCTCACCTGCCAGCTCACGCGCCACGCAAGGATTGTTGATCAGCAGATCTATCACACTGTGATTTACAGGTGTCGGTGTTTGTGTTTCTCTCGACGCCACCCGACAACGCCCGACACTGCGTGATACGCCCCGTGAAGTCCGTACGACGCACGCACCATGGCGCTGGGTGATCGCTTTCTCAAGAAGGTCACGTCGACGATCTCGTCTGGCAGCTCACAAGCACGCTCTCGCCCGGCCGAAGCCGAGAACGCAGTCCACTCACGCACGGTCGACGAGCACCACCGACCGCTGCGCAGCCACAAGTCTAACCTGTCGATGCTGTCCACGTCCACTGGTTCCTCTGCCTCCGCCAACGATAGCGTCCACGACGCACACACCATGCAGCACGCCGCCGCGCCGAGCCACCACGCGCCGTACATGAACACACCTTCCGGATATTCCGTCTCCTCGGCGGTGTCGGAAGCTTCGTCCGGAGGCTCTGGATCCGGAAACCCCAAGGTTATCATGAAGGGGTACATGCTCGTGAAAAAAGGAATGCTCAAGGGGTACGAAAAGCGGTTCTATTTTCTGGTCGGCAAGTCATCCGACCTCTTCAGCTTTAAGGACGAGCAGGCGTTCGAATATTGGCGCGCGGCGGACTTGCCCGTCCACAACCTGCAGACCATGGAGCGTGGCATCGGTGGCAGTGATAGTATCTACCCTGTGCACGCGTGCAACGTGCTGCGCGCTGAGAAATCCACGGATGCGAATGCGTTTGATCGTGGCGTCAACATCATCAGAGGCGACGAGAACAAGATGACCTCGATCAAGCTCATGGCGCCGACCGTGGGCGAGTGCAACGCGTGGATCCAGGCACTGCAGCACGTGCAACTCACGCGTCGCCACCGCGCCGACAGCAACGGCACCAACATCAGTGGCGGCAGTAGCCAGAGTCAGACGCATCACACGTTCGTGCACACTTCGGCACCGCCACCACCGCCACCGCGTCGTGTGACCGACAACATCAGTGGCTCTGCTGCGTACCACTTTCGCAACGCCGAGGACGCCGACGCCTTCGAATCGCTGCTCCATGAACACGGCCACCGCGCGCAGATCACGAGTCCCATGACCACCAGCTCGAGTGGCTCTGGCCACGCACAGCACCGCCCGAATCAAGTGGATTTTAGTGCATCCGCAATCAGCTCACGCATGTCGGAGTCATCCGACTCGGTGTCGCAGCACTCGGGACACTCAGGACAGTCAAGCAACAATGGCATGCGCTCGAATATGTCGGTCCACTCGATGGTCACTGGTGGTGCGCCTGCTCCAGCCAATGTGGTGCTGTTCGTGCCGGCGGCTGGCTCCGCGATCTCGATTTCCGACTCGAAGCTCGCACAGGCCAAGAAGGAGATGGAAGAACTCGTCGCTCAAGGTGCGAAAGCTCCGATTCGCCAAGGCCTGGATGATATCAAGAACACGGCCTGGCGCTATGGTCCACCGCAGTATGTGCTGAACGACCTCGAGTACATCAAGGGCAAGTCCCGCGACCACGACACCACGCCACTCGAGTCATACGTCGAGAACTGCTGCCAGACCTTTCTGATGGAAGCTAACCACAAGGCAGTGTACCGCGAGTGGACAAGTGTCCACCACGACTACTTCTTCGTGCAGGCCAACGATGGCGAGGAAGTCAGTGGCCACTTGATCCGGGAGAACGGCTTCTTTGGCATGATGTACCTCAACGACGTGCAAGTGGACATGGACCAACGCGATGGTGAGGAGACGAAAGACCCTCGCGCCATCCTGGCCGAGGCATTCACCCAGGGCTTCCCCATGGAGGTACTGGACGTGTACACGCAACCACCGCAATGTCACTTTGCCTGGCGCCACTGGGGGCGATTCACCGGTCGTTACAAGGGCGTACGTGGCAATGGCGAGCTGGTGGAGATCCGCGGCTTTGGCCAGATCACCATTGACTCGGGACGCCTGATTCACCTGCGCCTCTTCTTCAAGCAGCAAGATTTGTTTGGCCAACTCCAGAAGATAACACTCGCCGCTGTGCCCCAGCAGCCGCGAAGACAGTACACGAGAAGAGAGACTACTGTTCCTGCGGCTCGACCAGCAGCGCCACCAGCACCAGCGACGACTGCGGCAGCTCCGTCACCACAGCAGCGTCCAGTGAATGATCTTGTGGCTGACTTTACGGCCAGTGTGAACGTCTCCAAGCCGCCAGCGTCGAGAGAACCAGCCCCAGCTGCCCCGCCATCGGCGAGTCGGTCCCAGATCTACCAGAGGTTCATGCCGTCAGCCTCCGGTGCCTAAGTATCCTGGATCGATGTTAGGCGCTGTGTGTGTGTAGTGTGCAGTGAGCGCTGTAGGAGCTCGTCGTAAGCAATAAAGTAGGTCAACGATTGACAAGATGGTAATAACTACCCGTTTGCTTTCAGTTCTTCGTCTGCGAATTGAAGACATGATATTAGTGAGATTTCGCAACCCAGGTTTTATCTTTATCTTCAGAAATTGTCGAAATCTAAAGACAAAGATAAAGACAACCAAGTACAAGATTTCGCAAAAATATAGATTTCTAGGTCACTATGTAATTTTATGAACCATTTGTCATGGATAAGAGGCCCTTTCTGACATCCATACTTTCGGTTGGACACATTTTGTATAGGACGGCCCTCTACAGTCTCACCTCTCTAT
>JAADXF010000953.1:0-10064 GCA_023337575.1 Pythium chondricola | reverse complement strand
GCTTGATATCCGCCAGGCGAGCGGCTTCCTCCTCCTCCACCTTCTTGAGCTCCGCGAGGCGGATCGCCTCCTGCTCCTCGGCAAGCTTCCGCGCTGCCTCCTCGGCAGCCAGTGCAGCCGCAGCCACTGCCGCACACTCCTGCTCTTCCTGTTGCTGCTTCTCTTGCTCGGCCCGACGCGCCTCCTCTCGCTCGCGCTCCTCCTCGGCCAGCTTCTGGCGCAGTGCGAGCTCCGCCGTGCGCTCCCGCTCCTCCTGCTCCCGGCGCTGGCGACGCGACTCCTCCACGCGCGCGTCGTACTCGGCGTCTGCTTCGGCCTTGGCCTGGCGCTCGGCCTCGGAGAGCTCGGCGAGCTTCTCGGCTTCCTTCTTGACGGCGTCGGCCTTGGCGAGCGCGACGACGTACTCGGTGCCGTACTTTTTCTTGAGCTGGCGCACGGCGAAGGCGCGGCCCAAAGACTGGATCTTGGTCGCGTTCTTATGTACGTACTCCATGGTCTTGGGGCGGTGCAAGTACCAGAACTTGACCGCGGCCTTGGACGACATGACCGTCTCGAGGTCGATCGGGCGCAGCACGGTCTCATCCGACTGGATCGAGCGGTGCGTGGCTTCATCACGGTGGAGTGCCTCGTGGTCCGTGAGGACCGTTGACTGCCGCCCGTCCTTGGGCGTCCAGTACGACGAGTACATGGCGACGGCGACTGGAAGCGATTGCTGTAGACCCGACCAAGGGAATGGGAAATGCGCGGCTGGTGCTGCTGGTGGCGCTTCTGGGCGTCGCTTCTAAGAGGGGGCGGGTCTCAATCGTCACGTCGCTGACTCGCTCTCGATCGATCAATCGACGCAGTCGCTTGCTCGCACGAGTGGAGACTTGCACAGAGAGGAACTGCGGTAGGAGGATGATCCCCTTGAGATGGAGATCAAAAAGTCGAGCGCGGACAAAAGATGGGAGGGGCTACAACAGTACAGTACCGCTCCATACAGCACCTTGGTAAAACACCTTGGCGATCGTGTGTGCTCTCTGGAGAAAACGGGCTTGTGAACTGAGTCGGCTCAGGATAAAACCTCGATTCCGGAACTGCTCCGACGTTCTGTTGTCGGCGTGGCGACAGGCTGATGGGCGGATCGATCCAGGCCGGAACCGAACGGGTCGTGGCCCATCAAGGTGGAAATACAGTAACGTTATCCAGCTTCTTGCGATGCTTTTCGACACTGGGTTCTGGAACCCGGGTTTGGTCTTGACAGGTCTTGACCCAGAAAGTCAGATCTGAAGCCATCGCATCATCTGCAACTTCACGCGCGACGAGCGGAATGCAATTCGTCAAAGAGCTTCTCCATCTCTTCACGGTGCTGCTCTTCCAGACGCAATAGGTAGGCTTGCAGTCGCTGCCGCCTCTCCTCGTATTGCTGTTCGGCGCGGACACGCTGCTTCTTGACCAGTTGCCGGTAGAGGAGCAGGTTGGGATGCTCATACGAGGTCTTGGTCGTCTTTACGTTCAAGTAAAACGTTTCTCCACTGAGAGGATCCATTTGAGGGATCCATTCGGAGCTGAGACGTGACTTCATGACCTCCTTCTCGAGCCGTGACTCATACTTTGCCCATTCGATCGTGAAACGCAAAGATTCTCGTTCGATCTCGCGCGTTATTCGAGCCTTCTCGATGGCGACGTGGCAGGTCCACTCTGCCAGCTTGTGGTTGACTTGAGCTTGATCCTATTCATTGCAGACGTCACCAGAATGTGTCAGTCGTGTATGGGCTTTTCCAATACAGTACAGTATCCACAAGGGTCTAGCCATCTCACCAGCGATAGCTGCTGTTGGTGTCTCCATTGACGTCGGCGAAGTCGTCGGAACCGATGTGCTGCCATCGCTCTTCGCCACGCTAGCTGCCGATATGCAACCTTGCGCTTCCATGCTATCTGTATCCTGTGACGAGAGTGTCAGTAAGTAAATGGTGCTAAAGACACTGCAACAAACTGGAGCGAGTTTCACCAACCGAGTCGAGCTGGCAACAACATGGGCCATTGGTTCCATACCAAACTCGAACGAAGCGTATCCGCATCGATTGGGATAAACGCACTTCCAAAAACAGAAGAGCGCAATCCGCATGCCTTGATGCCTTCGCTTTATCATCTCTCTTGCATCCAGGAGGCATCGATACTGTTTGACAGCATGCTTCAACTTCGTCTGCATCAAAGAGACAAGTCAGTACACGCTTCGTTGTAATCAATTTCGTCTTTTCGAACCTGCAAGATGGTTACGGCTCTCTGCTCGACGCTTCTTTTGAGGCTGGCTGCACGAGTCCGCCATTGTCGCTGGCGTCGATAACGTCGGTAACAAGCTTGAATCCGTGAGACGCATATCAGCTTCCAATAATTTTGCGCTCGTCGTTCAGCGACTTGACGCTCGGCGAGCTCTCTCTGTTTCTCCAGGTTGTCAAGGAACCTCATGCTGGGTTGATTGACCTGTGTCGCGGCCGACTCCGGTCGCTTCTTGAGCGATTGTGTGGACTGGGCGATGGAATGAGCTTCCACGACGTTCTCGTACAGATTGAGCACTTCAGCATCGCTCTCGGGATGGGGTGGATCATGACTGCACAGTGATGCTCCGTTCCATACAGCGCTCGACGAGTTTAACGACGTGAGGAGCTGCTGGAACTTGGCGCGAGCCTCGGCCACAACCTCGCGCACGACAGCAAATGGATGCTGAGTATCGAGTCGACGTAGAAGGAGATCCATTTGCTGGGCGTATAAAAGATCGTTCGAGAGTTTTGCCTTTGGGGTCGATGCGGCGGCCTGGTCTCGGTGACTGGAGAGAAACAGGTGAATCGATCGCCTACAACACAAAAGTGTTGATCAGACAATGCATCAAATGCCATCTTGTGATCCGTCTCACTTGATGTGAAGACGGAGGATTTCAAGCTTGTCGCTGCGCTCTTGAGTCGCCATCATGTGCTCGGCCGCTTCCGCCTCTTGCATCCGAATGAACACCTCGTCTTCTCGTGCTGACCATGACAATCATCAGCAAACTCACTGGTCACCATCAAGTCAGCAAACACAAAAACGAACCAAGTCTCCACTCTTCTCGAAACCGAGCAGCGCGTTGCTTCTTGGGTCTTTCCGTGTCACTCGCCGCCGCGTCCGCCGCAAGTGCTGACCCTATCTGGGCGACGAGCTGACCCACGTCTTCCGCGCGGCCTCGTTGGATTCGAATCAGCTCATCGAATGCAAGCTTCTCGCCAACATAAGTGCCCGCTTTGTCGGTGTCCGCGGTGTTGTTGAGTTGGTTGCGCGGTGTATCCTGAACCGGTGCCTTGAGCACGCGTGCTTTCGAGAACTTCTTCCCACGAGTATCCACCGGCGCCTTTGTTGGAGGCGTCGCAACGAACAGCGCTCCATTGTATCCATCCCGTCGGTTTCCTCGTTCTCCTGGTGCTTCAGATGCCCTTTGATTCCCCATCATGTCGTTCCGCTGCCGCCTCCCCGCCATGGTTCATTTCGCTGCCAACTCCGACTCCACGACGCCCCTTCAACCAGAGTGATGGTCACTTCAACCTCTGTTACACGATAGCAATTGACTTCGAGATATTCGTTATGAGAGGGTTGCACCTCACTCGTCGTAGCCAACGGTGGAACAAGCACAAAAAATGCTCCGCTACGCCGGTCTCTCTCTGCGCTCCGCGGCGCCACGCCGCGCACTCGCTCCCCCCCCCTCCTCCTCCTCCTCCTCCTCTCTATCACACGCCTTTAGCTCGTCCAGCGATGCGAATGGATTCCGTGACCTCGGCCTGAGCGACAAGCTCGTCACCGTGCTCGCCACCATGGGCGTCTCCTCGCCGACCGCCATCCAGCGCAAGAGCATCCCGGCGATTCTCTCGGGCAAGGACATCCTCTGTACGGCGCAGACAGGCACGGGCAAGACGCTCGCGTACATGGCGCCCGTGGTCGAGGCGCTGCACCGCCGCGAGGCTGCGCTCTCGGACGAGGCCAGGCAGAAGGCGCTGGCCACCCTCGGTCGTCCCCAAGTGCTTGTTGTTTTGCCCAGTCGCGAGCTCGCGTTGCAGGTGAGCGACGTGGCCAAGCAGCTTGCGCACAGCGTCAAGTTCGCGTCCTGTACAGTGACCACGGGCGAGCGCAAGAGCCTGCAGCAGCGGTCGCTCCACCGTCACTTGGATATGGTGGTCGGAACCCCCGGGCGCCTGGCCAAGTGCATCGCCAAGGGCGACTTCTTTGTCTCGCGGATCAACACGATCGTATTGGACGAAGCCGACACGCTGCTGGATGCCAA
Source organism: Pythium chondricola (assembly GCA_023337575.1). Classification (NCBI taxonomy): domain Eukaryota; phylum Oomycota; class Peronosporomycetes; order Pythiales; family Pythiaceae; genus Pythium; species Pythium chondricola. Next base: position 5,779 of record JAADXF010000953.1, on the reverse strand, counting down.
GATGGGCTTCAGGACGGAGCTGGACGACGTGCTAGGCCCCATTCAAGCCAGCGCGGCCAAGCGGAACGAGCCACTCCAGGTGCTTCTCGTGGCCGCGACCATCCGTGCGCCACTGGACAAGGTGGTGCAGAAAAAGTTTGGCGACCTGCGACTCGTGAGCGACGACAAGATCCACCAGACGCCGACGACGTTGCGGGAAGAGTTTGTGCGCACGTCGCCCGAGCACAAACAGTCGGCACTGCGCGAGGCGCTCGGCATGCGCCGCTTCCAGCACGCCAAGACCATGATCTTCTGCCGCAACGCGGCGAGCTGCCGCGCCACGGACCACATGCTGCGCGAGCATGGATTCAAGTCGCTGTGTCTCCACGGCGAGATGCCCGTGCATTTACGCAAGGCGTCGGTGGCGGCATTCCACCAGAACCCGGACATGAACATGCTCGTGTGCACGGATCTCGCGGCGAGGGGGCTCCACTTTGACCACGTCAAGCACGTGATCATGTGTGACTTTCCCCAGTCGGCAGTGGACTACGTCCACCGCGCGGGGCGTGCAGGCCGTGCCGGGGAATCCGGCGACGTGCTCAGCCTGGTGACCAAGAGCGACACCGAGCTCGCACGCTCCATTGAAGAGGCCAAGCGCAACCGCAAGACGATCAAGAGCCTGCGATCGGACGTGGATGCGATCGCCGAGGTGGTTGATGGCCACGACGTGGACGAAGCGGAACAGGAAAAGAAGGCGGCCGCCAAGATGGAGCGGAAACTCGTCCAGCGCAAGGTAAAGGCGATCGCTGGCCATGGCACCAAGCGACTCAAGAAGCACAAGCTGCGCTCGGTCTAGTGGTCCCGTCCAACCGTATTACTGTATCAAAGTCTGGGTAAGTTGGTTCGTTCCTTCATCCCTCGTTCTCGCACGGGCTGCGCTGCTTTTCGGTGGGGTCTGTGTACGGTACAGTATCTATATCCATCCATTGTAGTACTACGTAGTAGTATCGACTACGTCGTGGTGGTCGAGGCCATGCGGGCACGCTGACGCCGGTACAGGTGTTCCAGCTCCTTCTTGGTGTCGCCCGGTGGAAAGTTGGCGAGGTCAAAATAGTGCGGCGCGATGTCCACGAGCCACTCGCCGGGCACGCGCGTGTTCAAGCGGATGTAGTTGCGGTTGGTGAGCACAAACTCGTTGTAGACGACCCACTCGGGCTTGTCGTCGAGCACACAGGACGGGTGCAAGTGGACCACCTGGTTGTCCTTGACCGTGACGTAGTTGCTGCCAGCGCTCGCCTTGTGGCCCACCTGCATGAAGAAGCCCGCGACGAGCGCCTTGCGGATGTTGGTGTAGTACTCGGCCGACTGCAAGTCGATCGTCGAGTGCGTGGGCATCTCGAGCCGCTTCATGGTGCGCAGCAGCTGCTCGCGCACCTTGGTGGCCGCCTGCAAGCTGCGGTGGTTGAGGTAGTGCTCGTAGCACCACGTAGCGTCCTCGCCATGGAGCTTGTACGCGTGGAAGACGTTGAGCAGCGTGAGGTGGTCCCCGTCGTGGTGCGCAAACGTGGCCTTGGCCTGGTTCGCCTCGTTCGCTTCGTGCTTGGGACGCACAAACGGCTCGGGCACCGAGAGCATCGCGACGATCGTCGCCACTTCCTCGGGGACCCCGTACTCCCCCGACGCGATCAGCATCTTGGCCAGCTGGGGGTACACGGGCAGCACCGCCATTTGGGCACCGAGCCCCGTGAGCTCGCCCTCGTCGTCCAGCGCACCGAGGTAGTGGAGCATCTCGAGCGCACGCATCAGTGTCTCGGGCGCTGGTGGGTCCATAAAGTCAAAATGCACCAGATCGTCAATGCCCAGCTGCTTGAGTGTGAGCACGACGCCGCTCATCTCGGACCGCAAGATCTCCGGGTACGTCTGCTCGGTGAGGTCCTGCACGAACGACCGCTCCGTGTACAGACGAAAGCACTTGCCCGGGCGTGTGCGCCCGGCGCGCCCGGCGCGCTGTTTGGCGGACGCCCTCGAGATGGGCGAGACCAGCAGCGACTCGACCCGGATGCGCGGGTTGTACACCTTTTGCTTGGAAAAGCCCGGGTCCACGACATACACGATGCCATCGATCGTGAGCGAGGTCTCGGCGATGTTGGTCGAGACGACAATCTTGCGGCCTTTGGGGCCCCCGGGCACGCGTGGCTTGGGCGCGTCGCGGAAGATCCATTGCTGCTGCTGTGGGGGCAGCGTCGAGTAGAGCGGGTAGACGACGAGCGGTCCGTACTTGGCGGGGTCGAGCGCGTCGGCCTCGGCCTGGATCTGCTTGCACGCCGTCTCGATCTCTTCCTGGCCGGTCAAGAACAGCAGCACGTCACCGTCGTCCTCGCACACGTGGATCTGCACGGCGGTGCGCACGGCGGCCTCGACGTAGTCCCGCTGCGGCTCGGGCGCGTAAAAGATCTCGACGGGAAACGTGCGCCCCGGGATGCAAATGAGCGGCGCGTCGCCAAAGTAGGCCTGGAATTTCGTAGCGTCCAGCGTCGCCGACATGACCACGACTTTCAAGTCTGGGCGCTGGGGCAAAATCTCCTTGAGCAAGCCGAACAAGATGTCGGTGCTCAGCGTGCGCTCGTGGGCTTCGTCCAGCAAGATGACCGAGTACTTGGACAGCAGCGGGTCGGTCATCGCGTGCTGCAAGAGCATCCCGTCCGTGAGGAACCGCAGCCGTGTGCAGGCCGAGGTCACGTCCTCGAAGCGGATCGTGTAGCCCACGTGCTGGCCCAACGCCACGTCCATCTCCTCGGCGACGCGCTTGGCGATGCTCATGGCTGCGACGCGGCGCGGTTGCGTGCACGCCACCATCTTGGCGCGCGCGGCGGGGTCGGGCAGCGCCAAGTGGACCAAAAACTGCGGGATCTGCGTGGTCTTGCCACTGCCGGTCTCGCCTTCGATCACGATGACTTGGTGGGACAGCACGGCCTGCTGGATCTCGTGGAGGAAGCCGTACACGGGCAGCTTTTGGCGCGTCGCGAGCAGCTCCAAGTAGCGCGAGGAGAACGCGCCGCCCGTGAGCGGGTTGGTCGGTGGCGACGACGCCGACAGCGTGGCGCTGGCGCTGCGGCTGCGGCTGCTGCTACTGCTGTTCTCGGATGGTGGCGGCGGCACATCCGAGAACTTGCTCTTGCGCTTCTTGGGGCGCGTGCTGTCGCCGAGGTCCACGCGGCACTTGCGGTCCATGTGGATGGAATACTGGATGGATGGATGTACAGTATTATACTAGTATGGAGGAGGTGATGGATGAATGGAAGAGCGGTGTGGAGCCAACCAACACTGGATTGGTGCGACCTTCGTGCGACAACCACACACGGATGGTGTGGACCACGTGAAGGTTACCGGGGCAGGTAACGTTACAGTCTACAGTAAATTTACGCCATGAAAGATTGGTTCACTTGTGTCGGGAAGAAATCCGTAAGTTACACTGATTGCATATGGTACTGCTGTGGTCCGTCCTGTGGGTGGATCGGCAAGCGAAACGTGATGCTCCACTTGAACGTGGGATGCCGCCAGTACTACAGCAATAAGCATTCACACGGTGGACTTGTCTAACGTCGACTAGTGCTAAGGGTGGGTGGGTCGGTCGGAATCGGGACGCATTGCGGCCGGTATAGCTTCGTTTATCGTACACTACCCACATCTGAATGCCAGAAGTGCGCAACCTATGGATGTCCCCACCAGATTACGCGAAGTCGGTGGTCTCCTTATCCTTCGGAGCCGGCGCCGTCGAGCTCGCCTTGAACTTGGCGCGTAGGTCTGGGATCTGGGCGAGTGCGTTGACGATGAAGAAGCAACTGCCGATCGTGTAGGCATCGATGGCCTTGTTCATGTACTGGGTCGCGAGGTCCGCGTCCTCGATCGCAATATAGCGTGGCAGGTAGTACCAGCTGCCGAGGATGAAGAACACCGCGCCCAAAAAGGTCGCACCGGCCACCACCGCGCCCCAGCACTTGAGGTTGCCCAGCACGATGCCCGTCTGCTTGCGGTCGGTGTGCGTGATGGTGAGGAACACCAAGTCGATCAGCGACGCGAGGCAGAACTTGACACAGCCGATAATGAACGACCAGCAGCCGAGGCTAGCCGAGACCACGTAGAAGTCCGGCAGGAAGAAGACTGCGCCGAGCATGAACACACCGGCGGCGGCACAGTAAAGCGCAGCGTTGTACGCGCGCACGACGCGGCGCACGGCGGAGCCGCTGTTGAAGCGCACGACGTCGATAAAGTCGCCGTGCGTGCCCATGAGGAACGCGATACAACCGAAGAAGAAAGTCCAAGCACCAACCACGGCGCCCTGGCCGTCCCAGAGCGTCGCGTACTTGGGGTAGAAGAGGATGGACCCGAGGAGGAAGAGCACCGAACCGACCGTGTACGACGCGACCTTGCCCACCTGGAACCACTTCTCGAAGCAGTTCATCTCGTACACGACGGTGGCGCCGCCGGGCGTGATATGTGGCGCGTACTGCGGGGACGGGATGGGGGTACCGGTCATTCTAGCGAGGGAGCTGTTGTTGAGGAGTGCCGCCGATGTGGGCACTTGGAGCGCGTTTGCGAAATGACCACCAGAGCTCGAGTTGGCGTGTCGGCGCTGAGGCACCGACGTTGGAGAAAGCAGTGGGTGGGTCTCATCACGAGACTCGTGCATACAGTACTGTACACAGCACAAGGCACCGCCTGTCTTCGGTTCTCTCTCCCCACCAAACGCTGACTGCCACACACCAGCTGCGGCAAAAAACGACGGGTTAAAACAGATGGAAGAGCTCAATGATAAAAAACCTCGGATTCTGTTTTTCACGTCAACGTTTTTTGCTGGTTGTGCGGCGACTGCTCCAAGCAAACAAGCACGCAGCAGAAACGATTCTTGTTCTGTGATCTGAAAGCAGAATGCTTTTTTACAGTACCGGTACATAATATGTACCGGTACTGTTTTCTATTTTCTAATACCGGTACTGTATTGAATACAGTGTATTGTATAGTAGCGGGTGATGAACATTTCGCGCATAGCCGCGCTATGTTCCCTCGTCAGGCTCGTCTGTGTCACAATTAGGGTTCTGGTTGGCTTGATGTGTGGAAAGGCAGTACTCAGGCGCCAATCAAAGCGGACAGGCTCAGGCGGCAGAAAAGACTGCCCACGTGGCTGAACTGCTGGAGATGAAATGGAGCAATTTTCTTAAATAAGTAGAAATCTACTTAGATTCCCTAATTTAATCTTTTTGCTTTATTTTGTTCTTATTTAAGTAGCATTCCGCATGGTTCTCAAAGGAACATCAAATCGCCCACGCTCCGGTAGGTGGCGCAACGTGTGTCACAAACCGGGCCGACCTCCGCTTCGCTCCGGAGGCCGGTTTGTGATCACGCCTCGGGCAGGAAAAGAACTCAGCCACAGGTTTGTATGGCAATCCACTGTGTGTTAACTTATGTCAATCTAGGTAATTCGAGCACCGAGAATTACTTAAATAAGAAGATTCCTCAGATGAAATGGCTTCACCATCGTTCACTCGCGATCAGCGAGGTTTGACTGATGTTTTAACGCCACTGACAAGTTTTCCGGTGTGCATGGAGGCTATTACGCGTGAACGGCACGCACTTCGACACAGAGACAGGATCCTTGCTTGAACAGCGTGCAAGCATCAGGGACTTGCTCGAATGCACTTTAGTTTGCGGGTTGCCGCGAGCCATGACCAGTGTGACACTGGCAGTGTCCGATACCGCGTCCAAACAGCAGGACTAAGTTGGCAGAGTTTACAGCAGCTGG
>JAADXF010000952.1:0-10074 GCA_023337575.1 Pythium chondricola | reverse complement strand
GGGTCATCACATACGAGAACTGAAGGAATACTTCTGGTGGCTGGGCTTCCATGAACGACTTGCTCAACGAAGAGAACATCTTGCGTGTTGCACGACACCGATACTTGCAGAACATGAGCAGTGTGCAATGCCCCACATCGTTCACTCCACGAGACATATAGCCTCTGATTTGCGGCGTGCACGAACAACCCTCCACGGAGCACCTCCAGTTCGCCTCTCGGCTCTCAGGGACCCAAACCAGAAACAGAACTGCAAACAGACTTGATGGCGATTTGTCCCTCGTGCTCTCAGGGCTTTGAAGGCGCCGACGAACGTCGTCTTGGATCATGTTGGCGCCAATGCGTATTGTACCGTATTAGTATCGTGTTTAGCAGGATGGTATAAAAATAAAGCGGTACTTGCCAACTAGATAAATTTAATTTAAAAAGATGGAAGGGCGGAGGAAGAGGGACACAAGGCGGAGCGGAATTCACCCCGAGCTGAGCGGCATGACGGCTGTCATCTGTCCCATTACGCAAATGACGAAAGGCTGGCCTACAGACAGACAAGACGGTCGTGGGTCATCGCTATTTGTAGGCTGCGTAGTCGGCCTCATCGCTAACTATTCCTGGCGAAGTGGAAACTCTCTTTTACCCATGATAATACAGTAACGTTCGCAGCGACAAAAGCCACAAGGTACCGGTACCGGTACGGGAATCATGGCGTTACGGTTGAGATTTCTGTGGGAGACGCACCAAGTTACTCATCGATCGCGTGGCCGCGACTCAAGCGGCCGAGGCCATTCAGCGCCGCGACACGGTACGCCTCGGCGAGCGTCGGGTAGTTGAACACGGCGTCCCGGAAGTACGTGACCTTGCAGTTCATGGCAATCGCGACCTGGCCAATATGGATGATTTCGGTCGCGCCCTCGCCGATCGCGTGGACGCCATACACCTTGAGCGACTCCGGGTCAAACAGGATCTTCAAGATACCCGAGGTGCCACCGGCCATTTGTCCCTTGGCCAGCTCTGAGTACTTGGCGATACCGATCTCGTAGTTCTTCTGCTCCGTGGTAAGCTGCTCCTCGGTCTTGCCGACCATCGAGATCTCTGGGATCGTGTAGATGCCGTACGGATAGTTGCCGCTCTCGAGCTGGCTCGTGACCAAGTCACAGCCGCCGTCCCACATGTGGCACGCCGCGAGACGTCCCTGCTCCATACTCGTGGACGCGAGCGACGGCGCGCCGATGCAATCACCCGCAGCATAACTGTATGCATCCAGACCGAGTCACCACGTCAGTTGCATGAAACCCAGCTACCGTGAGAACGACACGACACTTACATATGAGGCTTGTCAGTCTGATACGACTTGTTGACGTTGATCAAGCCACGCTGGTTGCGCGAGAGCCCGACCGCCTCCAGGTTCAACCCGTCCGTGCTGGCCTGGCGACCCACCGTGTACAGCAGCGCATCCCCCGACGTGACCTTGCCACTGTTGAGGTGCACCTGGACGCCCTTGCTGGTCTTCTCGACCTTGTTGATGGTCTCGCCCAGCAGGAACCGCGCACCTTTGACGCGCATCTCGTGCTTGAGCATGCTCACGATCTCGTCGTCACAGAAGGAGAGAATCTACAGCATAGACATGGTAGATCAGCACACCTACGGTACAGGCCGTTGTCTCACAGCCAACTCACGTCGGGGCGGCCGTCGATCACCGTCACGTTGTGGCCTGGGATCACGTTCAGCATGGACGCGTACTCCATGCCGATCACACCGGCGCCGACCACGATGAGTGACCGCGGCAGCTCACGAATATCACCGCTGAGGATCTGGTCGCTGTCGAAGATCACCTTGCCATCGATCGGCACCAGCGAGCTGTGCGCCGGGCGCGTGCCGCACGCGATGAGGAACTTGTCGGCTTGGAGCCTGGTCATGTGAGCGCTGGCGTCGTCGCCCGCAATGTCATGGGCATCGCGCGTGATCGAGATCTCGTGCTCATTTTCAAAGCGCGCAAAGCCAGGGATGTAGTCCACGCGCGCGGCTTTGAGCTGCGCCTTGATCACGTCCACTTCCGAGTGCACCACGCGCTTGACGCGGTAGAGAATGTCGTCGATTGTCACGGTCTTGTTTGAATACGACTTGCCGTAGAACCCGTGGTGGCGGTACCCAGACAAGTGGAGCACGGCCTCACGGAATGTCTTGGAAGGGATCGTGCCAGTGTGGACGCACACGCCGCCCACGGACGACTTCTTGTCCACCACGGCCACACGCTTGCCCAGCCGCGCGGCCTCGACCGCACACTGGGTGGCCGCGGGGCCGCTGCCGATCACCACGAGATCGTACGTGGCCATGTGGTGCTTGAGGTTACTGGTCGCGAACGTGCGCTGGCCGAGCGCGAAGCGTGCGGCGATCGAGGCGCCGCCGCGGCGCCATGCCATCAAACGCGCCGCCATCTTTGTGGTGCTTGGAGCTCCTCCGACTTCACTTCACCACCGACGTACGTTTCAATGGAGTAGTTACGCTCAGTAACGTACCCAATCATAACCAGCACATTTCACTCTTTTGATTCGCTGAAATATCTAGCTACACTATTTCAGCCAATCAGTGAACAGATGCTATGTCTGATTCACTTTCTGAAGTCATCAAGTAACCACCCAACCAAAATGAAGCTGTTTGTGACCGTCGGCACCACCAAGTTTGATGAGTTGATCCGCACGCTGGACACGGAAGACTGCATGCGCGAGCTGCGGAAACGAGGGTTCGTCTCTGTGCTTATGCAGATCGGTCATGGGGAGCATCAGCCGCGCAGCGAGTTCACTGGCATTCCGGGCTTGAAGATCGATTTCTATCGCCACAATCCACAGTACAAGAAGGATGTGCAAGACGCCGACCTAATCATCAGCCATGCTGGCGCTGGGTCCATTATGGATGCCCTCTCCGCAGGCAAGAAGCTGCTTGTGGTCGTGAACACGGCGCTGATGGACAACCACCAGACCGAACTCGCTGAGGCGATGGCTGAGAAGATGTATTGCGTGCAGACCTCGTGCCAGCAACTCCTACAAACGCTTCGAGACGCTGACTTAACGTCCCTCGAGCCGTACCCAGAGCCAGATGAAGAAGCGTTTCCGGCGCTTGTAGATCGTGTCGTGTTAGGCGACTTGTGATACAGTGGTTTATCTTGTAGTCAATATTGATGATCGTGGCACTAGTGACAGCATCTCTGACCCATGGACTCGCAACACACATAGGCGTAGAGGCCACCGTGCGCTTCGGTGCTGTGCGATCGCTCGGGCGCTGCGTGATGCGTCGGCGTTGCCGTCACACTTTGAGATCCGAACGTAAATCCGAACGTTTATCCCTCCACTGATGTGCTGTGTTGCTGCAACATAAACGCAACATAATCGTAGACAATGGTCACACAAAGAGCCACAGCAAACCAAAGCAAGTGGTGCGAGGATCTAGGTGACCATGGCGCGCAATGAAGAGAAGGCGCAGTCGCTACTGAATCGATGGACGTCGATGAAGCAGGACTTTGGCGACACGTTCAAGAAGTGAGTCCTCTCATATTCTTACTGGACTCTATGTATCATTGAGCTCTATTGTTTATTTGTGTCACCAGCCGCCGTCCATACCTCGCCTCGGAATGCGAGAGCCTCAAAGATGCCGAGCGCTGGAGACGGCAGATCATCAAGGAGATCTCCAAGAAGGTCTCCGACATCCAGAACGGTATGCGCTTCCCACTCTATCGATACTTATCGCCGTTCTCCATACAAACTCGTCCATTGTTTTCTCCATTTAGCTGGGCTGGGCGAGCACGTCATCCGCGATCTCAACGACGACATCAACAAGCGACTGCGTGAGAAATTCCACTGGGAGAAACGCATTGCAGAGCTCGGTGGACCAGACTATTCACGCAGTCAGCCACAGGCCTACGACGCCGACGGTGTCCAAGTACAGGGCGGCCGCGGGTACAAATACTTTGGCGCAGCCAAGAACCTGCCCGGTGTTCGCGAACTTTTTGAGAAGGAGGAGCCACCACCGCAGAAGCGATCGAAGGAGAACATGCTGACGCACATTACGCCAGATTACTATGGCTTCCGTGACGATGACGATCCGGTTCAACTGGAGGAGGAGCGTGTGGCAGAAGAGAGGCTACGTCGCCAGGCGATTGATGAGTGGAACGACGCTGAATGCGAGCGACAGCGACAGCTCTCTGAACTGGTGCGCGACGATTCGTCAGTAAATCTTGCGTGTGTGACATTGACTGTTCTTGTGTTTGCACTCTTAGAGTCTTGAAGCGTCAGGAGTGTGATCTCACAGAGACGTTGTCAAGATAATGATAGCCACACCAGCAAAGGTGACGTTGGATACAGTAGAGGGGAAAATGAGCGTTCCGTTCCATTCAACAGTGGCGGGTTAGTAGGGTGCTGGAACTAGCGGATCAATTGATCGCTGGCGTCATCGACAAGAAGCTGCTCCACTGTTCCTGGTTGTCTTCAAACTTCCAACGCAAACAGGTGCAGAATGTGTCAGGATCCTCCACGTACACAAAGGTGCTCATCACGAGTGGGTCTTCCGTCTGAACGGATCCATCTTTCAAGCGGCTGAAAACGCGATCTCTGCACTGTGCGTCCAGCACTCGGATTAAGATTTCCACCTTGAAAACTCACGAGTCAGCTCCCTGATTAGATGTCCATCCGTGCGGATACATACCTTGAATCTGTTGCCGACGGATCGAGTCGTGTTAACATCGCCGGAAAAGATGTTCATGATTGGGACTTCGGAACTGAGGCCATCATAGTAGCCATGCATTTCACGAGAGAGGGCCAGCCTGTTGTTTGCGTCACGATCATACTTCGCGAATTCCCGTTTGTGATTCCTCGACTGTTTCCTTGACACCAAGTGACAGCTCTCTGCCTTGATGTACGGTACAAAGAGTCGCTCGTGTTCGATCCGTTGGTACTTAAACTCGTCCGTTGTTGCGTCCAAGAGTGTCACACTCGACGAAGTCAACGAAATCGAGGACATGGTGTCTTGAGGTGAATCACACTCCTGAGGATCGTAGTGCACGAAGTAGATGCGTTGCAGGTCAACCGATGCCCGATTGACCCGTATGACTGCAGTGGTGACGTCGTGGCCATTCAATGCAGAGCCCGGCGTAACTGGTTCTTCCCGTATGGCGTTGTCGAATCGCAAAGCATTCTCCTCTACATGAACCATAGCAAGTGTGTCCGCGAACGTTAACATAATCCCTCGGATGACACGATTGCAAAAATACGCACCCGTCTTGAACAGAATGTGGACCCGTAATGTCGAGTCTTCGTACCACAGCGCACAATGGCGGTCATCGTTGCGACGCGCCGGATCGTAATACCCAAGGTATGAGCCCGCGAGCCGGTAAAGTTTGCATCGAACGCCTTTCGTGGTTAGTGCGTTGGAGATCGATCCCTGGACCAGCCACAAACCATCCTGCGTTTGTCTGCCGGTGCCATACGCGACCGGAAGTTCAACCAGTACATGGATGTCGTCTTCCGCTCGCTTGAAGTGTTTGCCAAAATATGCGTCGTTGTTCAGGTCCCGCGCCGGAAGCATTCGCAATGGTTCACTCATGAGGTGCCGGATCGCGTCTGGAACTTCTCCTCTCTCGAGTGCCTTCACATTGTCGTCGTTCGAGTTCAACCACCGGTTGCCATCCCTTGCGAGGTACACCTTCAGCAGCGGGGCATCCGAGCGAATCAAGTCAGGGTTCTCCTCCTTGATCTTCTTCTTTAAATCTGCGACTGTTTCCGTGATATCGATATTCACGGCAAAAATGCTCCCGACTCCAACCGTGACGCAGAACAGCTTCGCCGGCATGATGCTGGTTGATCAATGTACGAGCAGCTCACGTGCCCGTTGGGTGCTATCCGGATACAATATACGGTATGCTCACTTCGCCCGTGTCACGTTATTTCGTTCTTCAGCCATATTTTATACATTTTCCTCTTGCGACATGAATATTTACAAATTATAATTTATAAATATACATTTTCTTTAAAAATATATGTAAATATTCATGTCGCAAGAGGAAAATGTCGTCGACAAAACAAGAAAACCACAGTTTGAGAAAAACTGCATCGTATCTTCAAGGAATCCAGAAATATATTATTCAGAAAATTAATCTATTGCGATTTCAACCTCGTACAGTATGTCAGGCCAAGAACTCAGAGGTCATCAATTCTCTTAAAATTCTGTAGTGCAGTCTGTACTACAGAAATTTAATACTGTAATAGTAATACTATTATAATACCACAGTAAACTACTACTACGTAGTATTATAATATGCTGGTAGTATTATATAATAGATTTTTAAAAACAATATCTAAATTATGAGACGAAATGACAACTGAGCAAATACTACAGGCGACTCGATAGTTTGTTCACTTCAAATTAATTTTTTAAATAATAAGGATATCCAAGGCAAGACGACCATAAACCTGAGCTTTGCAACGGGGAGTCACCGTCAACGGTGGATACAATCACACGGCTTCGAGACGTTGGGGGTGGAGAGAAGTAACTGCAGCGACGCAGCATGCGAGAAGCGAACTGATGATGCGGAGAAGGTTGTACACCAATCGAGATATTCAACGGTGTAGGTCGCGCTCGATGCACATAAGGAGACTGAGCGGCTGCGTTGCTCTACTACAGACTCGGCGACGGGGTCGTGGTTTGATATCGTGCTCGAGTGAATCCAAATCGTGACCGTCGATACAAGAGAATAGATTAAGAAGAGCGCACGCAACGACAGATACGGAATGGGAAGGAGGCAATACTTTGGTTGGGCGTCCACATTCCACTACTCGTGTGCGCTTTGTTTAACCACGAAAGTGGCGAATCGGGTTGGCCTTCTGGACCTTGGCGTACTCGACCGAGGCAGCTTGCCACTCCTCGTTGGTGGTCTTTGGCTCGTTTGGTCGCGCGCCGCCGAAGTCAGAACCTGCATTTGGATATCACAAGATTTAGTGGTGTGTTTGTTCTCATCAGACACCAGTGGAAAAGGAACCATACCGATGTAGCGCTGCGAGGCGAAGACGACGTACGAGAGGCCCATGACGCCGGCGATGGTGGCGCCGATGGCCTGGCCCTTTGGCACCGACTGCGTGAACTTGTACAGCATCTTAGCGTGACCGAGGTGAAGCGCGATTGTTGGGAGGGCTCACGTCTTTTGTGGGGAGCGCCACGCGAGCGGCCCAGCCAATTGCCACAAAGAACCGCACCACCAGAAGAGTACCGGTTTTAAGTATACTCATGTCTCCAACATTTCGGATCAGTGAAGACCTCCTTCTTGCGGTTTATCCGTGGAGAGGTTGTTCAAACAACCTCTTGTTCAAGCAACCTCAATAAACCAGTAGAATACCGGTATTTGTTCATTAATTGCTTCGACAAAAATCATCAAAATTAGGAACACACAAGTGATCATGGAGTACTTCCCCGTGGATTCGAGCGCAAGCGCAGACGCCGCCACGCTCCGCAAGACGTTTGAAGGCGACACGCTCGTCATCGTATGTCTCTAGCTTTTGCATCTATCTGTAGTATCTGGTTTGACTCAAATCATTTTGTCCATTAGCCCGCAGTATCCTTCGCGAACCTGGGTCAACTCACTGTCGACCTCGCCATCAACACGCTTCTCCACCGAGGAAATGCGTCGGTACGAGAACGCTGCGTGGTACATACATTGTTTACACTTTTGCTCACCTTTTCCCTTGATTGGTCCTGCTTTCCAGGACGCAGCGATCGAGAAAATCGGTCATCTCTTTTCCACGTCGGTGCCGCCGATCGCCGGCGCACCAGCGTACGGACCCCAGAGCGGCAGCGCCATCTCCGTTAACCTGGAAGGTACGTCTTGCACATGCGAAGCGTATTGCTTTTATTGAAATTATTAAAATTTATAATTGATCCATCCAGTCTACCGCGTGCCGTCGAGGGGCATCACGTTCATCCAGCAGCGCACCGACGTGGTCAAGGGCAAAGCGAAAGCGTTCGCGACGGAGCTCGCCGACTGGGCCAAAGCCAGCGGCTTTGCCACCCTCGTGTCCATCGCCGGCGCCGACGACATGCTCCGCCACGACCACAACATGCAGCGGTGCGTATAGACTCGAGGATTTTATCCACCGCCACAGATATTTAATTGCAATTATATAATTGCAGCCGTCCGATCCGCACGATTGTGTCGACGCCAGACGCTAGCCACGAATCCCTCCGGAACGCCGCGTTCCTCACGGCCACCGACGCGTCATTCAGAGAGGACAAGAGCACCGCGTGGGCCGAGTTCCGCGGCGTCGGCATCGCGCCGCTGCTCCACGATCGCTGTGTCTCCTACTCGCCGTTGCTGCCCGTTGTCAGCCTCGTGCTGTCGTGCGCAGAGGGCGACAATGTCCCGGACGCGGTCACGACGGCGATTCACTTGTTCAAGTACCTCGAGATCGAGCTCGTCACTGCCGCTGACCCAGCGGCTCCTCCGTCGCCATCGCCGTTCCTCTTCGTGTTCCCACCGTCTTGGAACCAGCTCTTCGGTCGCGGACAAGACGCGTCGCTGTTTCTCTAGGTAGCCTCTCCCCAATAGAATATCTCAGTATCTGCAACGCTGTGGCACCACGGTGGATGGCTAGTGTGGTATCGTCGCGACTCTTCAACATCGCATCTCTTCATGACTCGATACTGATAGTACAGTACTGGCCATGGGGCGACGCCAGTCAAGGTACGAGTAAAGCAGCTCGACTCGCTGTTCTTTGGCGCGCTGGGCCTGCGCTCCAAGGTGGACGTCGTCGCGCAGCAGTTGCTGGACCACAGCGCCAGCATCTTCCTCGCTGTCAAGGACAAACAACTTGCCACTGGCTCTGGCACAGATTGATGCCGACGACGACCAGTGTCTGTTACTGCGAGACTCGGCAGTCGCCTCGCCAGTGCACGTGGCGTTCGTGCTGGGCCACGATGAGCTGGGCAAGCACCTCGTTCTGAGCCGTCCAGAACTGGCGAGCTGTCACCCTATGAAGGTGAGACATCCCCCACATCGCGATCGTCCATCGCGCCAGGAGCCTCAGCAAGTGGCTGGTGCACCAAGTGCCGCAGCTCATCAACGACGAAACAATGGGCAAGGTCTTCCAACCAGGCAAGACCTGCTACTTTGGCGGCACGCCGCTGCTGTTTGCACTCTCGTCCAATCCGATTGACATCGCATTGGACATCCTCGAGGCTGCAGAACGCCTTAACCAGTAAGAAGCTGCCGCGACAGCCACACAAGGAGAGAGCACTGAGACGAAAGACCCGGACCGCTCTGTTTGCTCAGCTGAACCCGGCACGCGTCACCGCGGCCAAGGTCCTCTCCTTGAACGATGCAGATCTGGACGATGCCTCGGACCATGACGGCATGGAGACCTCCATATTTATGACTGACAGTTTTGGCAACAACGCGCTGCACCTCACCGTGCTCCACGACCTGCCCAACGTCTTTGACTTGTGCGTGCAGATCGCGATGCGGTCGCTCGCCAACCCGCACTTCCGCGTCGCGTCAGACGCGGACGCAATCTCCAACATCACCAACGCTGACGAGAATCAGCGAGCCTAGGCACGCGTCGCCTCGTTCACCTCCTCGCCACTCAAGCTCGTGGATTTCCTGGCCAAGGCTGACGACGCCACTCACAGTAAACTGCTGCATAGGTTCCTGATGCACCGCAACGGCCACGAGCTCACGTCACTGTCGCTCGCGGCGGCCCGGGGCAACGCGCTCATGTTCGAGCATATCATCACCCAGCTCACGTCCGTCGCGTGGAGCTACGGACCGATCACAGCGCTCAACATTCCGCTTCCCGATCTGGAAGAGCCTATCATTTGACCCAGTGTAACCCGCAACCTGTCCTGGCGGCAGCGGCTTCTCAAGATACTGCCGTCCTCGATTGCACCGCAGGGTCAGCAGGTATACACCACGGCGATCCAGTGTCTGTGCTCGCTGGACAAACTCTCGTCCACCATCCCGAGCTCCAAGCTGCCGGAGGTGCTGGAGCAGCGCCTCGAGATGCTGCAGCTTGTCCACGTGCAGCAACGACTCGCTAAGAAGTGG
>JAADXF010000951.1:0-10080 GCA_023337575.1 Pythium chondricola | reverse complement strand
TTGAAAAGCGCCCGGGGCGTCCACGTGGTTTTGGACGACCAAGATAAGCATCGCCGGACCAGATCGCCACCTGTAGTATGCAGGCTGCTGTGGCCCACATTGCCAGCCTCTCTGAGGTAATAGCCGATGAGCGAGACATGACGGTCATCCTCGTTGATGTCGTAGTGGCTGCGGTCGAGGCCAGTGATCGACGCGGTATCTCCGGTAGCCTCACGTCAAGTCCAACGGCTCGGGTGATCGCTTCCTTGAAGGATGGTCTGAGAGAGTCAAGGGCGCGTGTTCTGTGCTTCGCGACCACGCATGACTGCGACCGTCGGCGGATTACACCAGGAGCATCTGGTCTTCACACCCACGCCGATACCGATACTGTAGACGGAGAGGTTGCTTTGGGCATTCCAGGTCGATCGCAGCTCAGCTGATTGAAGACATGGACGACCCGGCCCTGCCGGATGTCTTGACGCCCTTTCGTGTTCGGATGTTCTGGCTGAATCGTTGGCGACGCCACTCAGTGACGATGACGACGATGTGGAGGCCTTGATGATCGGAAACTCCTTCATTCCAACGGCGTCGATGGACACAAAGGTGCTGAAGCGAATGTGTTCGGGCAAACGAGTGCAGAAGCTCGTGGATTGGTCGCTGTTCCGAACCAAGGACAATCGTCTCCAAGTCGCAACCGCCGTCGTCGCTCGACAAAGGTACACGAAGGAAGACCGAATTGCTGGGACAAGCATCTCAGTGGTAAGCCTCCTCCAGTCTAGCTTCGTCCGCTTGGTACCAGAGGCCGCGAATGGACCCGGTTGCATCGCGTGTCCGATGCATGTGCTGCTGTTGCTTCTTGTCGTCAGAAACCAAGCATTGATTCGGTGCAAGGAGCAGTTTACGTCGCAGAGCCCGATCAAGTGGGACCGGTTGGAGTGGCTGGGCTGGTCGCCATTGTCCGGTGGATCAAGGCAAGCGCGTCCCGTGGCATCGACGTCTTCGTCACCGACCTACACAGAGGTGGCAAGTTCGGCCCAGGTGGTGCCACAGCTTGTATCGTCGAGACGAGTCAATGTCGCACACTTCATCTAGCACAGACTAAGTACACGAGTGGCTTCCAAGTCGTCCAAGGTGGCGCGTTTCAAACCCCCTCAAGGACACACTGTGTGTGGACCCGAGAGACCCGACCCGCAGCATCGTGAACGCGTCTGGCGCCCCCGCGGCCGACGTGTTTCTCACCGTCTCCAAATCCGATGGCACGAAAGGCAACGAAACCCTTCAGTGCAAGCTGTACCAAACAGCGGCCACGATCGCCAAAGCCGACTTCGACCTCGAGTACGAAAAGGCTGCCGACCTCGAGGACTTCTTCGTCTTGTCAGCAAAATTGCAAGCTGCACTGGAACGCTTCCACGACGAGGAAGGCTTTCGTCGTGATGTTGAAGTCCATCAGGGCATGGTCACGCTCCCGCCTGTAGTTTGCGCGAACCACTAGAGCCACTGCAAGTGGACCAGCTTCACGTTGACCTCACCGTCAACTACGCCTCAATATTAATACTATGTACTAACAGACACGACCAACTCAGTGCGTGTTGATTCTCGTCAAGACGAAAAAAGAGATATACTACTTTAGAAAGAAAAGAAAAAGAAAAATCACCGAGCAGCAGATCAAGAAAAAAAAATACCGGAGCCTGGTGCGCACTACTCGATGGGCGGGATGCACTTGGCGTGGAAGGCCTGGCCGGTGCCGTAGTCACGGAACGAGGGCGGAACAAAGGACCACTCGTCGCTCTCCTTGACCAGGATCTTCTTGCACGCAGCGCACGGGGTCTGGTAAATCTTATCGAAGAACCCGAGCCACGTGAAGAGGTGGTAGAAGCTAGCGTCCGGGTACTGTTTCCGGAACTGGTCCATTGCCTTGCGGCCGTGGAGCGTGAGCAGCTTGAAGAGCTGGTGCGAGGACTCGGACCACGCGCCCAGCGGCGCCTGCTCGTTGTACGGGAAGATCGACAGCCGCTGCATGTACTTGGTGACCTGGAGCGACGCCATGCGCGCGAGTTCCTGCTCCTTGCTGGCCTCCCGCGCCTCGGTGATGCGTGTCTTGAGCTCCTCCATCTCGAGCTTGGTGGCCTCCTCGGCAGCCTGCTTGGCCTTGGCCAGCATGTCAGTCTTCTTCTTCTTGACGATCTGTTGCTGCTGCTGCTTCTTCGCCTTGTTGCGCGTGGACCGCAGGCGGCTACCGGCGAACGCGGGGGAAGTCGGTGTGGACGGTGTCATCGGACTGGCAGCCACGCCGTACTCTCCGTTGGGGCCACTCTCCGGGATGGGTGGACAGAACGAGAGGTAGACCGTCACCTCCTTGTTGATCTCGCAGCGGATGGATTTGATCACGCGGCGGCCGCCACGCGTGGTCTCGGCCTGCTTGAAGAACTTGAGCTTGCGGTTCTTGGCCATCATGTAGTCCATCATCTCATTGAGTGTGCTGTGATGCAATTATAATTGCTGTGAGTCCTCGGCAATAGCAACAATTATAATTGCTGGGAGTTATCATGAACTCACGCTGGCTGCTTCTCGCCGTATGGGTCAAACACCCTCGCACGCTTGTGGGACTTGGCTACAAAGTACGTGGTCGGCGGAGGCGGGCAGCGCACGTCGCCGAGCATCTCGAGGCGAGGAAATGCGTGGCCCAGTTGCTCCAGGAACACGTTCTGCGCCTTGAGTCCCATCTCCTGGACCTGGTTCTTCCAATGGTACTCCAGCATCAGGTTCCTGCATGCACGCAGCGTCAGTCCTCTCTGTCATTCACCCGTGAACTCGGTGCCTTCTCACCGGTGTGCCTGCGTGACGTTCTCGATCGGCTTGGTCTTGGCGTCTGTGGTCAATATTTAACAATCAATTAATTGTTCCAGAACCATCACTCCGAGCAAAAAATAAAAATTGGTGTCGCACCGAACTCGGGACCGAGCCGCCGGAGCAATTCCAGGTTCGTCTGCACACGTCGCAGCTTGTTCTGGATGGCGACGCGCAGTGCGTCCTCTGCGGACGCGGTGGCTGTGGCCGCGCTGCCGTCCGTTGCGGACGCTGGCTCGGGGGCGTTCTGTCGCGCCGCCTGCGCGTCCAATTTCTCTTGCGCATCGCTCAGTTCCAGCACGATGCTCTCGGCCGTGGACCGCAGCACGCCCACACGGCCCAAGAGGATGTCTGCGAGGTAGAACGGGTCGCTCATTTCTTCTTCTTCCAGAGGCGCCGCCGATGATATGCGTGCGGAGACCTCGGGATCGGTTGGAGATTTTTTGCTTTGTTTTTCAACCTGTGCTCAAAACGGCAAAATGGACGACGGGAAGGGAGGCGAAGTGAAGGTGGTGGATAAATCCAGAGAATAATATTCATATCCACATTTCCACCAATCCAATTGCGAGAAATCATAAACCCTATACCTAAACTGATTTTTCTGTTCTTTGAAACCATGCAAAACACGTTTATGAAAGCTCCTCCAGCCCAGTCTCGTCCTCGGCCGCGTCGTGGTCGTCGTTGTCGTCGTCGTCGTCGTGACCCAGCAGATCGTGGTGGTCCTGGTCCTCGAGATCGTTGTCGCCCATCATCTCGTCATCTCCATCGTCTTCTTCGCCACGCGGCTGCTCGGGCTTATCGAGGCCGTTGAACTCGGGAGTCGCAGCACGCGAGTCATTATGTGGCGTGGCGTCCTCAGCGTCGTCAAGGCGATGGCTCGCATCGTCTTCGTCATCCACACTCAACGACGCAGCGAACGACAGGTCAGCGCTCGAGTTGCCGTCCACATCGTCGTCTCCGTCCACAGAGTGGTCCCGATCGTGGTCTTCGTCCGTCATCACCACGTCGTCTCCATCCAGCGCGTCGTGGTCATCCCCGTGCGCAATCCCGTCATCCTCATCGACCTCGACCCCGTCACCGTCCATGTCATCGTCCAGCTCTTCATCCAAGGGCTCCTCTTCCTCGCCCTCATCCATCGCACTCGATAGCCGACGAGCTCCCTTCCCAGAGAACTCGTCATCATCCTCATCGTCGTCGATGATGATCACGTCTTCATCGTCGAGGCTCTTGGCCAACAGAGAACGTAGCAGACCGCCAATGCCTTCCTGCTTCACCGGAACCGCTTGAGCTTCCGCAACGCGCGCTTTTTCATCTTCAGAGAGCTTCTTCTGTCGCTCTTGCTCGTAAGAAGCGATCGCGCTCACATGGGCAGCAACCGACTTGGCCAGCGCGTTCGTCTCCTTGCGCACGTCATAGCCGCCCTCCAAGACAGAGATCACGCGGCCATCACAGCATTCATCGGCCAGCTTGAGCACCTCTTGTGTTGCCCACGCGTAGTCCTCTTCCAAGTAACCGGCGGGCACCGCTGTGTTTTTAACAGCCGCGCGGCCACCGAGGATATCGTCCTTGTGGCCGTCAAACCCAGCCGAGATGAAGATGATATCTGGTCGGAACGCACGCATCGCGGGCAGAATCTGGTCTTGTAGAGCACTGCGGAAGACAGCAGAGCCAGAGCCCGCACCTGAGTTCTCGAGCGCAACGTTGACGAGGTTCTGCTGCTGCTCCGACTTGCCCGTACCAGGGAAGAACTTGCCCGAAGCGTAGAGGTGGATGGAAGCGAAGAAGCCGTCCGCGTCGTCACGCATCAACTCCTCTGTCCCGTTGCCGTGGTGAATGT
The DNA here is from genome assembly GCA_023337575.1 of Pythium chondricola. Classification (NCBI taxonomy): domain Eukaryota; phylum Oomycota; class Peronosporomycetes; order Pythiales; family Pythiaceae; genus Pythium; species Pythium chondricola. Next base: position 5,417 of record JAADXF010000951.1, on the reverse strand, counting down.
CCCAGTCGAGAACAGCAACGCGTCGAATCCATGGGTACTGACGCGCGTGCACGGCACCAATGATAACGTTGTTGAGCAGGCAGAATCCAGACGACGGCGCATCCAGCGTGCGTCCATGGCGGCCAACGTGGTGACCTGGCGGTCGAACAAGGCACGCGGCGTTGCGAACTTCCTTGCGCAGCACGCGGTCGACGGCGAGACACACCGTTCCAGCAGCCGCTCGCGCGACGTCCCACGACTTGGGACTCACGTACGTGTCCATGACTATGCCCGTCGGCAGCATACTCGCCGCTCCGAATGCAGATCCCATCGACCCTGTTGGTGAGGTGAGGGTCGTGGACGTAGACTTCTTCTTGGACGGCGTGAGGTCCACGACGCCGCGGTTGGTCTCGAACACAAGTGAAGAAGATGCACTTGCAGCTGCAGAAGTCGAAGGAGGAGTCGAGCTCGCCTCGACAGACCGAGACTTGAGCTGGTCGAGGTACGCGGGTGAGTGCACAGCCAAGAGGACCAATTCAGAAGGTGATAGTTCCTCAGGAGACTGGCTGAGACGATCGATCTTGAGCACGTCGTCGAACTTTTTGCGGACAGTGGCCAAGATCGCGATGATGCGCTGTAGACAAGACATAGCAATGGTTAGAACGTGCTCGGTAACCTCAGTGGATGTAGCATCACTTACGTTGAGTCGTTCAGGGCATTCTGGGTGGTCCTTGGGGGTCTGGTGGTCCAGGAATACCGGGTGGTAGACCACGAGTGTGGTGGGGCGGAGCATTCGCGACGGGAGAGTCGGCGGGCTCTCCTGCGTCAAGTCGATGATAATCTGCTTCAGCTCACCCAGTGGCGAAGCGCTTTCGTTGTTGCCTTCGCGCTCGTTCTTCACGATTGCTGTCGACGTGAGCGGCAGAGAACGCTGGCTGCCATCAGCTGCGAAGGACGTCACAAACTCTGGCGTGGCCAGCTGCTGCGGCCACTCGACACTCTTCCAACGGGCGAGGCTCTCCTCCACACGCCGGCGAAACAGCGATGGAGCCACGGGCTCGAGCGATTCACCAGTCGCATCGGGCGTAGCGTCGACAGTTTGCAGGGAGCGGAGAATCGCCATCAGACTCTCGAGTGCATAGCATCGCTCCCTCCACAAGCCCTCAATCTCTTCCATGTAGAAGGAGACGTAGGCGCCACGGAGCCCAGTGCTTTCGTCATCGCCGAGACCCAGACCATCGCCGACGACGGCGAGTTCGCTTGGGGACGGTGGTGAGCTCATGTTCTCGATCTCTGCGTCCTCCGACTTCATGTGTCCGTTGGGCTGCTGCGTCTTGTCACCACTAACACTGAGCAGCGCCTCCGTGTAGTAGTCGAATTCTTGCTGGAAATCCTCTAAGCGATCGCTCAATTTCTTCAGTCGCTCCAGGAAGGCGGACTCGCACTGCGCCAAGAGGTCATCCAAGATGGGCGCGAAAGTCTCCTTCATCAGCTGAACCAAGAGCAGATCGCGTGCGATGCGCTGGTGTTTCTTCTGCACTTCCGCCGACTTGGTCATGATCCCTTCGAGCATTCGCCGGTAGACCACAAACACTTGACTCAAGCGCTCCTGTTCAATCTTGATAACACCCTCCAGAGACTGACGACGATCTGTTTCAGCCTTGATCTTCTCGCGCAGCGTGAGCTCGTGCTGGTGGAGCTCCGCAAGGTTCGGCTTGCCGTCCCCGCACGCTTCAGCGTCGGAGACTTCGATCGCAGCGACCTCGCTGTCCGTGAGGTACACGTCCTTCAAGAACTCTCCTGAATCACTCTCCAATGGGATCAATCGCCATGGCTGCTCGTCACCGCCTTGGGTTGTGCGCCCGGTGCTTTGCGGTTGAATTGCGAGGCAGTACTGCCAATGCTCTTCAACGATGACATCTTCGACTTCAGTTTCTGGTTCTTCAGTCTTTGGCACGCTCACTGTGGGCTCAGTCGATTCGACATTGTCCACAACTTCCTTCACCGTAGTTTCAGACATGACTGAATCATTGACAGGAGCCATCACTGAGTCCTGGTCAGCAGGCGGCACTACAGCGGATACTTCAGGGGATTCTTCGACTGCAGAACTGCTTGCCTCGGTAACAACCTCCATAGAAGCATAACTTTCTTCGACTTGGGTGGCTTTCTGGTCAGCAGGGGCGGCGCTCTCGCAGGTCTGCTCCTCAGCCACCTTCTCTCGGTCCGCGGCTTCTCCTTCATCCTTGCTCTGAACTTCGTCCGGTTTGCTTGATTCAGCGGCTTCATCGGTCGTAGCCGTGGTGGGCTGCGTAGCAGTATCCATCTCAGCAGGGGCGGCAGCTTGCTCAGGCGTTGGGTCTTCAACTGCTGGAGTAGCTTCGTCAACCTCCATCCCCATATCTTCAGTCGAGGCAGACTCACACTCCTTGTGCTCTTCTTCAGCGCTCGCTTCTTCAGCGACAACGAGAGGCGCTGTTCGTCGCACTTTTCGTATCCGCTCCACTTTCCTCTTGACATACCTGGCACGCTGGAGAACAGCAGCAGCATCGTTGATGGTGCTCTCGGAGCTACTGGGGACGACGACTTCGCTCTTCGCATCGACAGCCGTCGAGCTCGCGCTGTCTGCTTCCACGAGCGACTGAAGCTTGATCTTCTCCGACGATGTGGCCATTTGGAGTCGAGTTCGGTAGTCCACCACGGCCTGCACGAGAGCTTCAAACGAATCATCCGAAGTAGCACTCTCGTCTTGTCCTGTGCCTTCAGCTTTCTTGACTTCACAGTGTGCCAGCCCGTTGATCGTACTGCAAAGCTTGAGGAATCGAGAAGTCGACATGAGATCGAGCAGCACGTGGCTACGTGGTGGAGGGTGGAAGGACGCGTCCACTGGTGTCGCCTCTGCATAGATCTTGAGCTCTTGGACCATCAGGTTCACTGCTGCTTCAATCTGCTGAGCGCTCGACCGCAGTCGTTGCTGCTTCTTCGTGAACTCGGTTCGGATCGTTGGACCGGCATCTGCGTGCAGCTCAAGCTTGATGTCGTGCGGCGTCTGAGCGGACTCTTCAGCCTCGGTAGCCTCCGGTTTGACGAGGGCGACGCCGTCCCACTGCACCCTGTGCGCAGCTTCCACCAGCTTCACCGACCGCTGGAGTTTGAGAAGCCAGTTCTCGAGCTTCTTGACCGACAAGTTGTGCTTGGCACTCTGCATCGACCGGTTGGCACTAAACGACGCCACGTTGCCGGCTGACTGAGAGCCACTCGCCTGGCGCGCCTTCTGGTGCATGCTCTCCTCGATTAATTGCTTCAGCAGTTCAGCGCGCTTGTTCGGGAAGTTGAGCACGATACCATCATGCGTGGCGTCCTTGGCGCCAATCTCGCCGCCAAAGTACTTGAGGGCAGCCTTGTCGTACGCGATCGCGGCATCCATCGCGTTCGGGAACGTGCCCAAGTTCACGGTCTTGTGATTCACCACGATCTGCGCGTGTGCGTAGCCTCTGAATACCTGGACGCCGATGTACTTGGGGCCATCCATGATCGGCGCGTCACCTCCAGTCGCGACAGTCGGCGCCTTCCGACGCTTGACCGCGCTTCCATTCACGCTCGCGCTGCCGTCATCTCGCAGAGGCGAAACACTGTCGTCCAGACGGCGCTTGCCCCGCCCGCCACCACCCACAGGAGCTCCGCCCCGACCACCTCGACCGGCGCCACGGCCACGGCCACGGCCGCGTCCACGCCCTGGCGTGCCGAAGCTGGGGGAGGCCATTCCAGGAGACGCAGAGGTCCCCTGCTGCGTTGCTGTGGCTCGAACCTGGCCACCAAGTGATGTGGACGCGGAGGATCCACTCGTGGCCGTGCTGGACGGCCGCACAAAGCCTTCGTGGAGATGTGGGAAGTTGAGCTGCGCGCTGCGGCCAAAGAACTGGATCGCGATCTTGTCGAACGCGTGCGCGGCCTCGATCTCGCTGTTGTAGAGACCCAGTTGCACGTACTTGCCGTCCATGTGGATGCGCGCGACGAACGGTTTCTTCGCCCCCTTTTGCAGCAGCTTGAGCACGCCGCGGTACTTGGACTCGCGCACGTCTTCACTGCGGATGGGGATCATGCGTCCGTTCTCATCCTGCACCGCGAAGCCCGCCTGTGTGGCCGCAGCGGTCTGTGTGGACCCTGTGGACAGTGTGGACGCGTCCGCAGTTGTGGACGCCGAGGCGTTCGCGTGGCCACTGGCGACGCGCTTGGCATCCTTGCACCGCTTGCAGAAGAAGTCCCCCTCCGGGATCTCCTTGAGTGGTGGAACGAGGCAGTACGTATGGTACTCGGCGTCGCAGCCATCGCAGAGCAGAATCTGGTTGGCGTTCTGGTCCAAGCCACACACGACACAGCCCGTTCCGCCGCTGGCGAGGGTGCTAGAGGATACTGTTGACCCTGCAGGCTACAGAGAAAACAATACGGGGATGAGATTTGAGACGGATTCGTGGGGTTTTCATGGTAGTTACGTACCACATTCGCGCTCATAGCGGACGGGAGGAATCGACAGGGATGCTTTCACTACCGACGTTCGTAACTCTCGTTTATCTGGTCGCGCAATGATGCGGAGACCACAGGGAGCAAGCTCACGATCTAGCGAACGCGCTCCTGCTATTAGCGGAGGCGATTGGTCGATACCCCGCGGCTCTACGTAGAGATCAGCGCGCTGCCTTGGTGAATGCGATCGCCAAAATGCACTTGTGCCGCAATAGAAAGCGCGCGCTCCCCTTTTTTGAGAGTGAAATTCGGGATTGGTGTTCCTCATGTATTGTTAAAACCGGTATTTTATTATAATACCGGTTTTAGCAGACTGTGATAGTGTGGACCACACCATCAGGGTCTTTTGGCCTGGCCAAATTGGCCATTTTCAGAGTGATGGTCATCTTGCTTTCGTTGGTTTCCCTTCTCAACCGTCATCAGCAGCTGCGGGATCGACACACAGTCAGTTGTGTCGGTCCTTCAGAACACCAACTCTCCCGTCGCGACCAGTACGCGGCAGCCCGTCCACAGCGCATCCACACCCACGTTGGCTTGCCATCCACATTCCCAAGTTTGTTGGCGTCCTCAAAGGGAAACCAACGCGTACTCCCCCCGGTAGTACCGTAATCCTCCCTCGTGTGCAACCACCTCCCAAGATGTCGACGAATGAAGATGAGATCATGAGTCTCGCGGCGCCGGCGCTCTCCTGCGTAGATGAAGCAGACGAAGACAATCAGCGATCGGACACTGCAGACAAGGCCTCCTCCGACAGTGACCGCGAATCATCCGAGGGTGAAGAGAACAGCGTGATCGAAGAGGAAGAAGGTGATGATGTGCTCAAGGCGCTGGAACGCAACATGGATGCCAAGTACACCATCGGCATTTGCGCGATGGACAAGAAAGTCCGGTCGAAGCCGATGAAGGAGATCCTCTCGCGC
>JAADXF010000950.1:0-10096 GCA_023337575.1 Pythium chondricola | reverse complement strand
GCGACAGCTTCCCAGCGCTGGCTCGCAAGACCGTTAAGACAGCGGCAGGCCACGACGCAGGCGTGAACGTCCGCCATTTGATGGCGGGGCACTCGTTCGGAGAGCTCGCACTGCTGATGAACTACCGACGCACGGCAGACGCGCGCGCCGCGAGCTATGTAGAGATCTGCGTCCTAGGACGGCCGTGTTTCCAGAAGCTGCTGATCCGAAACCGAGAAGACCGACGAAATGTGCTGCGTGAGCTCATGCTCAGCTGCATCGAGAAGAGCGCGATGCGATTCATCGCGTTTCCGTGGGAAGACATGGTGGATCGCATGCTGCGGGTGACCAAGTCGCCACACACGTCGCACACGCAGCTGTCGCCGCGGGAGGCCGCGGATCTGATCGTCGACTTTATCTGTCCTCAGGATATCACCGATGATACCGTGACGTTTGGTTTCCACGACTTTGACTCGCTCTCCAACTTCCAACTCGAGTCGAGGACGATGCCAGGCCGGTCGCTGTCTCCCTTCCCTTCGGTACCACCGCCGCCTTCGTCTGCGTCTTCTTCGTGCTGTGGCTGCCGTCAGACAATGGAGATCAAGCAAAAGGATACCTTGGATCGCATTGCCTCGCTCGAGAAGACGGTGGATATGCTGGTGGCTGAGCTGCGGAAGGCCAATACTACGTAGTAGTCGACACTAGATAGATGCAGTAGAGGAGGTCAATACACCAGGAGGCACAATTGGGCACAGTACATTTTTGTCATCGCAGGAGGACTTGCTCGCCGTCCCTTGATCTGGAGAACTTGTCGCAAAACGGTCATAGCTTTTAGCCACGGGGCTTGCGGATCTTGAGTTTTTTCGCCAGGCGATCGCGTGCTGATCCTCCGGTCTTTCGCTTCGTGGATGTCGACGAGGGAGGGGCCTTCTGCGCTTGAGGGAGGGGCGATCGCACGTTTATCGGTGAGTCTGGCTCGGCATCAGATGTCGCCGGGGACGACAGCATGTCTGCAGGACTGAGCGGGTCTTCATCTTCGTCGGAGAGGTGCTTTGTCTTCTTGCCTCGTGGCTTCGATCGGTAACTAGATGATCTCGCTCGCTTGCGAGGAGCATCCAATGAGGAACGCTTTGACGGTCCGTCACCACCCGTGGCATTCACTTGAGAAGACGGAGAAGGTGGTGCAGATGGAGGCGGCGGGGGTGGAGGTGCCATATCTGGTGGAGGGGGTGAGACTGGTAGTGGTGGTGGAAGAACCGAGTCCGTCACTACGACTGTCCCCACGGACACTGGAGGTACCGACGCCTTTGTGACTCCTTTCTTCTTGGACCTGCTCTTGCTCGTAGATCTTTTCTTGGACGACTTCGATGCCGATCGCTGCTTCTTGAGCGGCTTGATGCAGCTTGTGCAAATGTAGGACTCTGGTTCTGGCGCGTCGGGAGGAAGATTCAACGTGCATCCAATGTGCTGCCAGATCGTGCACGTGTCGCACTGAACCATCGGCGTGCGATCATCAAAGTTCTTGCCCTTCTTCCCACACGGACACGAGAAATACCACTGATCTTCGTCGGCACGGCACTTGAAACACCAAAAGATCTCGGGAATCGGAGGAGGAACACACTCGCCGTGGACCCAGTTACTGCAGTTGCCGCACTGAACCATGAGTTTGCCATCGTCGTAGTTCAACCCACCGGCTCCGCAACTGCACTCGACGTTCCACTGGTCATCTTCGAACCACACACCGGGGACGGCTGCACCTCCAGCCGACTTCTTCTTCTTCTTTCCGAGTTTTTGTCGGTCTAGGAAGTTTTCTCGAGCGCGGGCAATCACCTGCGATTTCTCTGTCTTCGTGATCTGCAACTCCTTGATCTTCTCTCGCTTTCGGATCGAGATGAGTGCCTCGACCGGAATAGTACTTGCAAGTTGAGGGTAGGCCCTCTCTGGATCTGACGAGTTATCGCTTTCGCTCGAGCTGCTTTCATCTGGGTGGTCTGGCTCGTCGACTACCGGTGCCTCGGGTGCAGGTTCCTGCTGCGGCTGCTCTGTCTGCTGCGGTTGTCGTTCACGCTCTTCTTCCTCGTCGCTGCTGCTACTACTGCTGCTACTACTGCTGTCATCGCTGCTTGAGTCAGAGTCGCTGCCATTGGTATCCATATCTTTGTCATCGTCATTGTCGTCGTGGCTGGCCTGGTCATCGGTGTCCTTGCCCGTGTCTTCATCCGAGGAGTCGACGCTGGATGAGTCGCTGGACGCCGAAGACGACTCACTGCTGCTACTGCTGCTACTGCTCGTTGCAGTCAACTCTGCCGACAAGCTCGTCGTTTCAACCACAGGAGCAGCGGCAACCCCAGACTGCGCACGAGCCTCTTCGGCGTCCAGCTCTCGTTTTCTCGAGATGGACGCCTCCATCTTCTCCAGCGTCGCCGCAGGTGTCGAGTGGGTTCCGGCTTTACACATAGTAGTGACGCGATCCAATACCCCCGGTTCTGAGTCGGCATCGTTCTCCAACCAGCCGCGTAGAGCGGTCACAAGTTGCGCGAGCCCTTCCCACTCCCACGTCAAAAGCATTGACGGGCACGTCGTCAGCATCTTCGCGTAGGCCACTGCCGCATACCAGACGACACATTCAAACTCCGGGAAGTAGAAGCGCCCTTCGACGTCTTGCTTCTTCTCGCGCGCGTGGCAAGTCAAGTGCATGCCAATGTGATAGCCACTCAAGAAGTTGCCTCCAAATGAGATCGAGTCCTCGGGTGTGTAGACAGCGTGGATCCACCCGGACGGCAGCAAGAGTGTGTCGCCTGCGCGCATCTCTACGACTGCGCATGCACCATCAACCACGTCTCCGAAGAATGGCGCTTGTCCATGCCGATAGGTATTCTCCCACTTGGTGAAGAGGTCGATGTTTCGTTCGGTTGGTGGAATCACAAAGAAGTACTAGTGGCAGAACAGGGAGCTCAGTATACACTGCGACCACGGGTTAGCGGCACTTGCAAACTCACCTTTTGTCCCTTGTACAAATGGTACCACACGGACGACCCTCCAAAGTCAATGTGAAACTCGGTGTAGCTCCCACCTGCGCTCATCAGACAGTAGAGCTGGACCTTGGGTGCCATCGCCCGCTCCTTCTTCCCCATCGCAGTACTCGCACTGTGAGCCGCAGCCCAGTGCTTCTCGACCCAGCCGATCTCACGCACGACCTTGGGCGGTCGAATGATCCTGTCCAGCTTGGTGCCGGTGCACTCGAGGCTAATCAGGTTCAGCACGCGGCCACGCTGAGCTGGCTCCTCGCCAAAATAGCCCATCCACTCGTCGAGTGACCAGTCCTGCTCGAGCTCGCGTTGGCTGGCAACCTGGCCATGCAGAACATGAGTATCTAGCAGCATGGGTAGTGTATGTGTGACGTACATCAATGGCTCGCACGCGTCGCTCAGAGCCGATGGCTGCAGCCAGTTCCTTCAGGCCCATAATATTCTGTGCAGGGACTGTGGCCGCACAGCGATGTCAGCGTAGCTACAACACAGGGTTCGTTCTTGACAGTCTCACCTTGGAGATCGACCTGGGACGGCGATCGCATCAAAATCGGTCGGCGGAATCCAGTCTCATCCAACTGGAGAGGATCACAATATGTCAGCATTATTGGCTGGGCCTTTGCGGGTGCCAACGCGGAGATTTGCACGCACATAGCTCTTGTCGACATGTGCATCTGCTGGTAGAAGTGTCGCGGTACCGTTGCCTGTAGCGTCGGGAGTTCGCACCACGAGCGCGTCGTACTCTTCCTGTCGGTAGATCTTGGACTGGTCTTTCTTCTCGTTGCGCGCGGGTGTCTGCCGCGGTCTCGTGTGGGCTCCTCCATGCACCGGGCGCGCCACGGCAAGAGACATCATGCTGGAGGTGTTGGTCACCACGGTGGCTTTGTTTCCTTGCAGACAGGGAAACCCCTTCAAATGTGATATCATACCACCTCGACTTGAGGTTGATTGAATCCGACGTAAGGGATTGAGTCCCTCATAGATCCCTCATGGGAGGATTCAAATGAGGGATTGGTGTGCTCATTGTGCGAGCTCACCAACCATCCTGAGATCGCATCCTTCCAATCTCGGTCTCACCATCGCGATGACGCAGTGGATGCTTCTGCGTAGCAGCCTGTTGCACTGTGGCAGTCTCCAGGCCGCCACCGGCGCGTCTTCGTCGGCAGCCACTGCTGCTGCATTGTCGGCGGCGCTGCCTGGATCGATTTCAATGAATCGCGCAGCTTCGGCCCGCTGGTTGCGTCGCTTCTCCACGGCCAATGACCGCCGCAAGCGCAGCCATTTCAAGAGCAAACGCGACCACAAGGACAGCGCTAACCCGCGCGGCAACGATCGACCCAAGGTCGGCAGTTGGAATCGGCCCGATGCAGCGTCGGCGTCGGCATCCACCCGATTTGCAAAGAACACCACAGAGTCCAAGGGCAAGCAGTCGGTGAAGAAGCCCAATGCATTCGGGCGCCGTAACGCCAAAGACGCAGCGCCAGTGTTCACCAACAAATTCCAGAACCTGCTCTCGTTTGCCTTTGACGACGACGAGGACGACGGCGCCAACGCAAACGCCGGTCGTCCCAAGCAGGAGCAAGCGCCGCCGTCCCGGTTCCAGCGCAGGGCGCCGGTGCTCGGCGAGAAAAAGTTCCCACCGATTGGAGCACAGAAGACGCGACAGCCAGAACCGATTGAGGAAGACGAGAGTGACGATGACGACGATGATGACGATGATGGCTTCGCGCTCACCAACGATTTGGCGATCACTGCGCTCGCGCTGGAAGGCACTGGCGACGCGGGCGACGTCAATAGTGACGCTGTGCGCAAAGTGGCCAAGCCAAAGAAGACCAAGCCGAAGGCAGAGGACGCGGCCAAGAAGAAGATGCTCAAGCAGCAGAAGAAGAAGGACGGCCGCAGCCTGCTCAAGAACTTCAAGTTTGAGAACTCGATTTTTGGCGACGACAGCGAGCTCTTTGGCCACGTCGACTGGGACGGGCGCGAAAATGTGAACCGCGAAGAGCGCCGCTTCAAGCGCCAGCAGCGCAAGACCGAGAAGAAACAGCCCAAGCTGTTGCTGCCGCCCCAGGAAGTCGAGATCCCGACGCGCATTCTGGTCCAAGATCTCGCCGACCGCATGGGTGTCAAGTCCAAGGTGCTCATCCGCGCGCTGCGTGATCTCGGTGAGAGAGTGACGGACGAGTCGGTGGTCACGAACGACATCGCCGAGGTCGCGGTCGAGTCGCTCAACATGATCCCCGTGCTGCTGCCGCCCGAGTTTGTGGACGTCGAGCTGACGGAGCCACCTGCCGACTGCTCCATGTTCCCACTGCGTCCGTCGGTGATCTCGGTCATGGGCCACGTGGACCACGGCAAGACGACACTGCTTGACGCCCTGCGCAAGTCGAAGGTCGCTGCGTCCGAGGCCGGTGGCATCACGCAGAGCATCGGTGCGTTCACTGTGGACCTGGGCAAACAGTTTGGCAAGATGGGCACCATGACCTTCATCGACACGCCTGGTCACGCAGCGTTCAGCAGCATGCGCTCCATGGGCTCGGAGGTGACCGACATCATCGTGCTGGTGGTCGCGGCCGACGATGGCGTGCGGCCACAGACCAAGGAAGTGATCCAGTTGGCGCTTAAGAACAACGTGCCCATGGTGATCGCCGTGACCAAGATGGACATGCACGCGCACGACCAGGACGAAGTGACGAACCGCATCGCGTCCGAGCTGCTCAAGTACGGCGTGGTGGCCGAGGCGATGGGTGGTGACACGCCACTGGTTTGCGTCTCAGGCAAGACGGGTGAAGGGCTGGACACGCTGAAGGAGACTATCGCACTCCACGCTGAAGTGCTGGACCTCCGAGCGGATACATCAGTCGGTGGCGAGGCCGTAGTCCTTGAATCGAAGCTGGCGCGTGGTGTTGGTCCACAGGTGGACACGATCGTCAAGTGGGGCACGCTCAAGAACGGTAGTGTCGTGGTGTGTGGCCTCGAGTATGGCAAGATTCGTGCGCTGATCGGTCCGGATGGCAAGAGGTTAAAGGTTGCGACGCCTGGCACTCCTGTTCGAGTGATTGGCTTGAAGGGCCTGCCCAACTCTGGCGAGCCGCTTCTGACTGTCACGTCCGAGGAGCGTGCCAAGGAGGTGGTGGAGCAGCGTGAAGAGCTTCTCCAGTGGGACGTCTTGGCCGCCACGGAGGAGGCAGAAGCGGAGGCTACCGGTGATGTCTCTATTCCACGAAGACGCCGGAACAAGGGCACCCGGGCCAAGGGGCGTGAAATCGAAGTGCGTCGTCGACAAGCACTCGAGGAAGCCACCCGCCTGGCGTCGCTCAAGGTCGGCGAGGACGGCTACGTGGCCAAGGTGGTGCCCATTATCATCAAGACTGACTCGATGGGCGTGATCTCTGCCATCGACGACCTCATCGCTAGCCTGCCTACTGACGAAGCAGTGATTAAGCGTGTACTTGGTGCTGTGGGTCCTGTGTCGTCGTCGGATCTCGCACTCGCAGAGGCGGCAGGCGCGACGATCTTCCACTTTAATGTCAAGCACCCCGCCGGTATCGACCAAGAGGCACTTCAGAAGGAGATCACCCTCAAGTCTCACAACGTGATCTACTCGCTGCTCGACGATATCACCGACTTGTTGAGCGACAACTTGGAAGGCGTCGAGGAGACTGTTGTCATGGGCACGGCGGAGGTCATCCAAGAGATCCCGATCACCAAGTCTGGTCGCCGTACAGTCAACATTGCCGGCTGCAAGGTCACGTCTGGGTCCATGACCCCCCAGGCCAAGTACCGACTCGTGCGTGACGGTGAGGTGATCGCGGACAATTTGAGCATGGAGACGATGCGGCATTTCCAGGACAAGGTGTCGGAAGTCACCAAGGGCCAGGAGTGTGGTCTGCTGCTGCAGGACCACCACCGTTTCCTGCCTGGGGATGTCTTGGAAGCCTACACGGTCAAGACGGTGAAGCAGACGGTCTGAGGTTTTGGACATGTTCGACATTGTGGACAAACCCACCGTGCAAATAGACGACAATATATTACCGTATTTACGTTGCCTTCCCTGTAAGTTACCTCCGTTTCATCCACAAATGCGTACCCTGTGAAAACGCATATTATTACGCGAGTGGCCAGTCTGTCTGCTGGTAAAGGGGGCTTTTTCTTCACTCGTCTTCGCACACTCGCTGTTGGTGTTCAAAAAAAAAAGCAAACATTTCACCTGTGGGGTGAGAGCGCGAAGACAAACACCAGCGCGCGCGAGTCAATGGATCAACACGGCGTCAACTCGATGGGGATGCAGCCAATCTCCATGCCCATGGGCATGTCGATGGCTATGGCCATGCCCAACAGCGTCCCGAGCGGCGTCGCGCAGCCCATGGGCATGCCCATGAACCCGATGGCCGCCGGCATGAACCCACAGTACGGCGTCGCCCCGCAACAGTCCATGATGATGGGCAACGTCATGGGCGGCATGAACGGCATGGGCGTGAACCCGATGATGAAGATGCCCATGGGCGCGATGAACCCAGCCATGCAGCCCGGCGTCGGCGTTGGTGTTCCACCGGCGCCCACCGCGCAGCCGCCAGTGGCCGGCGCCGACTGGCGCATCCAAGTCACGCGGGAACACCGCGCGAATCTGATCGCCAAAATGTACGTTCCCGTGCTCACTCGGTGTCTGGCTGCCACTAACGAGTGTCTTGTATCGATGGTGTAGTTATAACGAGCTGGTGCGCGTCTCGAGTGAGCCGCCGCCGGGTATCAAGCTGTGGATGAACGTCGCGTGGTACGAACTGCAGCTGTACAAAGAGTCGCGCACGCAGGAGGACTACATCAGCAAGATCTTCAACCGGCTCAAGACGCTGCGCGCGCAGCAGCCCGACATGAACGCGGCCATGAACGCGCAGTCGCTGCCCAACAACGGCATCCTCTCACGGCTCGATTTTTCGTACTACAACAACATGAACCCGCGCGCCGCCGGCCAGGGGATGCCCGGCCAGCCGGGATACCCTGGCACCCAGCCCTTCGCGGCGCACGGCGGTGTGCCAGGCGCCCAGCCAGGTAAACCGATGGTAGGCGGTGGTCCAGCGATGCAGAACCCAGCCGCGCCGGGCGCCATCAAGGACAGCAACACGCCACGCAATTCCATGAGCATGGGCATGCCTGGAGACGCTGGGGCGGCGGCGATGAAGCCGGACGGTGGCTTGAACAGTGTCGCGGACAATGCGAGCGAGTACTGGCGCCAGCACGCTGCTCTCAAGACCAAGTACCACGAGGACGTGGAAAAGGTCCACAGTGCGTTCAAGAAATACGTCGACCACATGAAGGACCAGAACGAAACGGACCAGAAGAAGAAGCTGCGGTATCTCTTGAGCTACGTGCAGCTGTGTGCGAGCGTCTTGAGCGAGGACATCACCACGCACCAGCCGCGCAAGCTCGAAGAGCTCGACAAGGTGTACAAGTACATCGTCAAGATCGTGAACCCGTACTTGAAGAAGCTGCGGACGGAGACGGACAAGCGCACGTTTCCAGGCCAAGGTCCCCAGGCTGGTGCACCTGGCATCCCGAGTGGAATCGCCCCCGGCAACAGCGTTCCGAACCCTCCTGGCGGTCCCATTGGCGGGGCTACGAATGGCATGCCACAGCCTGGTCAAATGCAGCAAGGGATGAATGCTAAGCAGCAACAACAACAGCAACAGCAGCGAGCACAGCAGCAAGCGATGCAGAACCAGCGGCAGAACTCCAACCAACAGAGTCAGCAAGGTCAGCAGCAGTCAGCCCAGCAATCGCAACAGCAGCAGTACCAACAGCAACTCCAGCAGCAACGGCAGCAGCAGCTCCAACAACAACAACAGCAACAACCTCAGAACCAGCAGCAGCTCCAGCTTCAGCAGCAGCAGCAACAACAACAATTGCAGCAGCAGCAGCGGATGCAGTATGCTCGTCAGCAGCAGCAGCAACAACAACACCAACAACAGCAGCAACAACAACAACAGCAAATGCAGCTCCAGCGCCAGCAGCAGCAACAGCAAATGATGCAACAAACGCAACAGACTCACCACCAGCAGCAACAGAAACCGGCGTCGGGTCAAGGGAACCAGCAACAGCCTGGCAAGCCCACACAATCGTCTCCTGGTCAGCAAACCCCTCAGCGGAATCAAGCTCCAACAAGTCAAGGGCAGCAACAACAACAACAGTTACGGCAGCAGCAGCCGCCGTCACGGGGTAACAACAGTCCGACATTAGGCTCTGGCCTAGGCCTCAGCTTGGACGACACAAGTCTCTACTCTGGGATGGACAGCTCACTCCTGCAGATGTCTGGCGGGCTGGGATCGGCATCCGGCCAGGGCAGCTTCTCCATGAGTTTTGGCAGCGATCTCTCGCCAACGACGTTCTCGAGCTCGATGGATTTCGGCCTGGACATTGACTCGGCACTGTCGTACGACGGTCAAGACGGGTCCAACGTGTCAGGGCAAGGCGGGCCTGGCGGCGATGGAGACGGTAGTGACCTCATGAACTTCGTTGAGCAACTTTAAGCAGATAGGAAGAGTGGTGTGTGGATGAAAATACGTAGTGAATACAGGAGGGTCGTGCCGTACAACTAAAGCATACTATTATTATTAATATTATAATAAATAGTACATGCATTCCCGTGCTGTGGTGCAGTGGCTGGGGTACCCAGCTTATCGGCATGCAGCAGTGAATCCACGCTAACTTTATGAACTCTTCTTTGGCATGCTGACGGGTCGTGCTTGTCACTCCGTGTAACACGTGTATGTCGCGAGATTTAATAGATAGTCGAAACTTCATTTTTTTTGGCGTAGTCCCGTGACCCGGACCCTTTAACGAACACCGTTCAAGCGGTCAAATCACGGTACGACAAGCACGAGAGGGAGGGCGACACTTACAAAACCTAATACACCTGCAATACGTAATGTAGTATGAAATGGTTATTAACGATCTTTTAAATATGTATTACCTGTGTTGTGGAAATTTATAAGTTGAACGAACGTACTTAGACTTTGAAAACCGCACATAGTACTAAGTATCATTTTCAAATCAGTACATTCATGCGAATGTGGATAGAATGTTGACAGAAG
>JAADXF010000949.1:0-10100 GCA_023337575.1 Pythium chondricola | reverse complement strand
TCCTCCTCGAGGTCGTAGAACTTCTTGAGCTCATTGCTCTTGCGGTCGATGCGACGACCGTACTTGTCGTACTTGCCTGTACATCCATTTCAGTGACTATATGTAAGCAGTGACTACCATCCATAGAACGCAGCAAGCAACGCACCTTGCACGGACTGGAACCGTTCGTCTTTGAGCACGGCAGCGAAGCGCTTGTCGATCTTGAGCTTGTTCTTCTTGTTGGAGAGGCGCGCAAAGCGCGGGTCATTGTGGACCTTCTGGAAGCGCGAATCGCTGACGGCGCTAGGTTTCTTGTCCGCCATTGTGTGTAAAGGTAATAGCTACGTATGCAAGTGCCAGCGCACGATGCGAATGGAGCTCTTCGTGGTCAATGATGGATTGATGATTGTGTCGCTTCCACCCAACCAATTGAAAGCCATGCGGGGGTTACACGAAGGATTACGATTCGAAAACTATTTACTCAATTGGTCTACCATGCTCCAAGAAATTACCAAAACCAGCCCGCCTGCGACTTGCGCATCTCGTGGATCGCCTTGACCTCGGCAGGCGTAAAGTTGAGCACGGTTGCGATCGCCTTCTCCATCGGCTCCTTCGCTTCGTCCTGCGCCGTCGTCATGTACTTGTACACGATGTTCTTCAAGTACTCGTTGGTCGTTGTCACATTCGGAACCTCCAGTCCGCCCAAGCTGTTGTTGCTGCTCATGCGCCGCAGAGGCCGAGGACCTGTCGGCGCGCCGCCGAGCCGTGGAGGACCCAGATCCCTGTAGCTGCTTGACCGACTGCTCCCAGCACTACCGGTACTGCTCGGTCCATTGTCGTGGATCTGGGCTTGGGCATCGTGGAGCTCTCGTTCTTTTTGTTCCACCGCGTTGATGGCTCGCTTGCGATACTGGGCAAACTCTTGACGCAGTGCGAGCAAATCGCCCCCATTGCCGACGTTCACACTGGCCAAAGCCTGGCGCATCTCTTCCATCTTCTTCTCTGCGTCCTCTCTCTCGCGAACTGCTTGCTCGTATCGCTCACGCCACTCGGTCGCGAGCACCGTTTCTCCCATCGTCCCACTCAACTTCTCGTAGTCTTTCATCAACTTCTCAAACTTTCGACGCCAGTCTTCCTCCTGGGAACGCACAGCAATATCATCAGCTTTCGGTGTGCCCATTAGGCACACTACTGTGCTCACGTGCCCGCTCTTCCGTCTCCTGTTGCTGCTTGGTGAGTCGTCGAATCTGGGAACGCGCCGATTGCAGTTCGCCCGACAGATCGGTCTCTGAGATCTGCTCCGCCTGCCGCGCAACGACGTTGGCGCTCATCTTGCGGATCTCGGCGTCTTTCTGCTTGCGTGTGATCTCTGTTGGAAATGGCATCTCTCTCTATCAGCAACTCGTGCCCAAACACGCAGACTAGACCAGCCTGGACGATGACACTAACCAGAACGAACACGATACCGGCGGAACTCTTCCTGCACTCGATCGACCTCCTCTGTGAGCTCCTTTTGCTGCATAGCCACAGAGAAAACCACAACGTTATCAGTAATCCCGTCCTTCGTGTCCACTATCGACCTAGCCAGGTATACCCGTACCGCTTGTTCCACTTGGTATGGTGTCAGCGACAAACTGGGCAGCGTGAGTGGCTCCCCACTCGCGCGATTCGCATACGCCTTGATCTCCGAATCGGAATAGAAACGATGCCACGCGTAGTCTTTCTTGTCGTCCACGTCGTGCTCGCTGGCGTACTCGACAAAACACCAGAGCGTGCTGCCGTGGGCGACCTTGTACAGGATTCGCCGCGGATCGCGGGTCGCGTCGGTGGGCTCCCACGTATGCACGACGTGAATCTTCTTCGCCAACTATAACTACACGTTAGTATGGTCATAGCCAACGGACAGTAACGTGGCCACATGTACCTCTTGACGCAAGTGGTCGATCTCGGTTTCTTTGTCCGCCAGCTCCTGTTTGCTGTTGTCGATGCTGCGCTTCGCCATCGCGAGCAGGCGCTTCAGCTTGGCCTCCTGTATCACAGAATACAAGGTCTGTCAGACGCGCAGGCGGTTGTGGGGGACTGCCTAGTGGCTTGACTCACCGTCTCTTCCGCTTCTTGGAGGCGAGCACTTTGCTTCGCCAGCAGCATCTCCATGCGTGCCCCTCGCTCTTTCCACACGCGCAATTGCATCGACACGTCGTTCGCACTTGGTCCTTGTTGCTGCGATGGCGGTGGGGACGATGTAGGTGAAGGCATCGGCGCCAACTGATCGCCGTCGTGGCTGGTGCCATTCGGTGCGATTGGTGATGTTTCCTGACCTTATACCACAGCAATACAGCCCTCAGTTGGCGCAACTACACACCCAGAGCAGTCAACATTCGATGGGGTGTACCTGAAGCGGCCTCGCTCAGCGCTACTCGCTCTGTGACGCCGGTATCGGTCACCGAAAGGTCTTCCATCTTCGGTCGATCGGGAAACTCAATCCGCGATTGTCGCGTGGATCAACTTCTCATTAAATAGAAATGATAGAGACTATAGAATCGTATATAGAAACTACAATAATAAATTCGTGCAATTATTGTTTTGCTGACGGAAACAAACCATGGACGTCGGCGAGTTGGCGTCGATGTATGGCGGTTTGCCCGCGCGCGTCGTCACGCGCGCGCGAGAAATCCTGCGGTTAGCAACAGCCAAGCGCACCATCTCGGTCGACATGACCACACCGATCGCGTGCCTTGTGGTCGCGTGCCGTGCAATGGACGAACCGATTGACGTCAAGAAGCTCGCGGCACTTCTCGGCATCAGCGCGCGCAGTGTGGACCAAGTCGCGCGCAAGATCTTTAAGATCGTCAACATCCAGAGCACGCACAAAGTAACGCCGGCTTCACTGTGTGTACGCCACGGCTGCGCAGAGATCAGCGAGCTGGTGAACCGCGTGTATGCCGAGTACCAACTGGTCGTGCTGCAGATTGCTCGTGGCCACGGCAGCAACGGCGGCGCGCGGTTATTCGACCCGAGCGACCCGGTGTTTGCTGCTGCATGTCTGTATGCAACGGCCAAGAGAGCCAAGCGCCGTGTGGATCGCGCCACGCTTGTGGCGGACGTGTGCGCAAACCCGAGAGCATTCGACGCGGTGGTGTCATCCATCGAGGCGCATTGTGGAGCGGCGCTTGCTGGAGGAGTGGCGTCCAGTGCACCCACTCGAGCTGTACGAGTCGTGAGCTCCAGCACCAGCACAGACACAAGAGCAGAGTCGAAACAACCAGCAGCCAAGACAAAAGCAGCACAGCGCGCTGCGATGGTGCTGGAGAAGGCAGTGCAGACGACGGACAAGAAGAGCGTGTCCAAGAAGCGAGAGCGAGACGACGCGAAAGCGACTCCAACAGAGGTGACTGCTGACGAATATCAAGCGTGGAAAGCAAGAGTGCTGGCGCTGCGCCGTAGAGAAGGGCTCGCTCCGTTCACGGCAAGCCCACAAGAAGCAAAGTCAGACGAGGGTCTCAGGTAGTAATACATGGTCGATCTCGTATTCACTGCTTGGTTGTCGCCTCGGCACCAGATTCACCGGCAGACCGGTACCGCAATGCCTTCAAGTACTCGGCAGCAGACATGGTGGAGATGACATCCTCTTCTCGCTCGCTAAACAAGTTCTCAAACTCAGTCTCCGACACGGCGCTCTAAACACATACAGGAAGAGCAGTGTAAGCTATCACTGTACGGTTGATCTCAGCAATCGCCGTGCAACGCACCTCCTTGTCGTACACCTTGAGCTCGCGCCAGCGCTCGGCATTGATCTGCTGCTTTTTGTATGCGTACGAGTTCTGGATGGCCGAGATGGCGCGCTCCGATTGCTTCTTCTTGAACTGGAACTGTACTTCCTTGATGCCTTCCTCCTCTTTCTCCTCCTCCTGGTCAGCCATGTCGACATCTATACAACCACACAATAGGTTGATCAGTATATGCTTGGCTTGTGGAGATCTAGCCACAAGTAGGAACTCACCGTCCACTTCTTCGTCGACGGCGTCGTCAATGTGAGCAAGGCTAGGACGCATCTGCAAAATGCCCGACACCGGACTGATGTGGAGCTGCCCGTCGCGAAACACTGCGACCGCGTAGTTGGTCAGCGCTGGCACGCTGCTGGACTGAAGACGCAGGTGCTTTTGCTTGAGGTAGTCCTCGGCGTCGGTGTCGTAGTGCTCGCTGCGCTGGTCGACCTCGTAGTCAAGCTGGAGGATCTGGTGCTGCGGCTTCATGCGTGCAGCGCGGGGCGCCTGTGGCATCGGACGATACGACGGTCGCAGAGGGTACTGCACGACGAACGCATTGTGGCGGAGGTTCTCCGCGAGATGCACCGGGATCTCGCACACGATTGGGTCGTCTTCGTCCGCCGCGCTCATTTTCGTTGGGGTCACAATCGATTGGACCAAGCGGCAGGTTTTGCGAACTTAACCCATTCGTCTATATGTGTAATTGCTGGAAAGAAGGCATCCTCATATCTACAGTTCTAGACGCATTCGAGTTCTACTTCGTGGGAAAAAAGAGGGGAAAGGAAACCTTGCCAAGCGGGGGAGATGGCTCGGTTCGCGTCCACGATCCGCGAGAATGTCGACGTCACGTTCGACCTTCAGGCGAGTGCGATGAGCCTAGATGCCACAGGCTCGTTCGCCGTGCTCGCGGGCCGTAGGGGCCTCCATCTCGTGGACTTGGAGACGCCGTACGTCCCTGCCACCACCCTCCATCACCAGACGCGATGGGACGTCGCCGTCGTGCGCTGCAGCCCGCATGTGGCCTTCAAACACTGGGCAGCGTCTTCCTCGAACCACAACGTCTTACTGTGGGACCTATCGGCGTGCGCGCAGCCGCTGGTCGCGACGCTGCGTGCGCATACTCGCCCGGTCAACGACGTCGCGTGGTCGCCCCATGATCCGACGCTCCTCGCGACGTGCGGTGCCGACACCAAGACGCATCTGTGGGACACGCGTGCGCCGCAGCGGCCCGTGCACACACTGGCGGCGCTGACGGCGGGCGCGACGCTGGCTGAATGGCACCGCGTAGACGCCACGACACTCGCGACCGCGCACGAAGGCGAAGTGCGCGTGTGGGACACGCGCGCGACCGACAAGACGCCCGCGGTGCTGATCACCGCGCACGTGCAGAAGATCTGCGCCATCGACTGGCACCCGAAGCACCTGGATGAGCTGCTGACGTGTGCAGACGACAAGACGGTCAAGTTTTGGAGCGTGTCCCAGCCAAAGAATGCGCTCGGTTCGATTGCTACGCCAATGCCTGCGTCTAGTGCAAAGTACACACCGTTTGGAGACGGCGTGGTGACGAGCTACTCACGCCAGGAACCGGTAGTACGGCTGTGGAATTTGGCGTACGCGGTGAATGAGGCAGCCTCGGTGACGGCCACAGAAGTGTACTCGTTCCATGGTCACACGGACTCGATCAAGTCGATCGAATGGCGAGAGCGAGCGTCGATGGCTGGGACGGACTACCAGCTCGTGTCGTGGGCGAAGCATCAAGAGCTACGGTTGTGGCGGATGGAACGCCACCACCTCGATGCGTGTGGTTTCAACGCAGACGATGTCGGTGTGAATGGACTGGTAATGGCCAATCAACAGAATGAACTCGAGCTGCAGCAACAGGATGAAGGCATCAGTGAGACAGAGCTGCAGCGCAACAAGTACGATGTGAGCATGCTCAAGAGCGACGTGAACCGCGTGGTAGTCGCGCCTCAAGCGGTCCCACTCGGCGCTGCCGAGTACTCAATCGTCCAGCCCGGTGGAGACAAGGATTCCAAGATCCCACTGACATTTGACGACGATGTAAGCAAGATCGGTGACGGCCAAGTGACGGATGAAGACACGGACGATGACGAAGACACACAGCGGGAGAGTCTGAGCGGCAACCCGATGGAAAAGAAGGACCTCTCTTCTGGAACAGCTACCGCAGCGTCAGGCGACGGCAGTGACGGTCGCGTCGCTCTGCCGTGTCCGCGTATATCAGGTGGATGCTTCAGTGGACCGAACATCTTGGTCGTGTTTGATTCGCGTTCAGCGCTCACACAAGCCCGACGCCTTACTGTGACACCATCCGTAGCACCTGTGGCCCCAGGGAAGGCAAACAAAGCACCTTCGACGTCGTCGGCACTGAAGAAACTCCCGAGAACATATGAACAGCTTCTCGACGGTCGGGATTCTCGAGGAGGCAGGCGGAAGAGCAAGAAGCTCGCCAAGATGGTATCTCACAAGTCGAGCGGGCTCAGCTCACTCGATATGGGCATGGACTGGGCGGGGTCATCACTGGATCTACTCGATGGTGCGGGCTACGGTACCGATGATGGTGGTGATCACAGTGTTCATGGGTACCGGACTGGACGGGGAAGTCGAGGTGGTGGGTTATTTGGATCAATCCTCGAGTCTCGAGGTGACCCAGAGCATGCTGTTCACGGAGGGTCCGAGTGGGCCAACATGTACTTCGCCAACTCCGAGCTGCACCTGGCCATCAACCACCCAGACCACCGCATTTCGCTTCCACCGTCCAATTCGATGATCCAAGGTTTATCGCTGTCACCACCTCGTTCGACTGTCGGCAATGGATTCCGAAGTGTTGGGTATGATATTGGCTTACGCCCTGCCCGACGAAGCGCGGGCGAGTTGCTTCCAAGTACCAAGCGAACCAAAGAGCAGACTGCTGGAGCATCCCTTCAGTCTGACTTGAACTTGATGGTCACGCTCGTGGATCTCTCTCAGCTCTGTGGCGTGTCTCCGGTGCTCACGTATGGTTTGAGGATGGCGAGTCGTGCAACAGCTGAACCTGCGCGACGTGATGACGACTCGACGCGAAAGAAGCTGGATGCAGGATCACGGGACCTGTACTCGTGGATGCTAAAGGCCGCTCGTTCTCGACGCGTGAGCGATTCCAGCACTGCTATTCGGCGAGTTCGACGAGATGAAGACGGAGGAAATGGCGGTATTCACACCAGCCCCGGCTCGAAGAGTCAAGGGCGGTCTCACCCACTCACCCGCATTCTGGAGTCGTTTCTTCAGCCAGACAAAGACGACCCGACAAGCGTAGCCGATGACTGCCAAGCTGTGTCTGACGTCTGTGCGCACAACGCGCGCATCGCGTCACTGTCTGGACGCCGCGATCTGCAGCAGGTGTGGTCACTCCTGGAGCTTTCGACGGCAGCTGTCGTGGACCAAGCTCAGCAACAATACGCCAAGACTCCGATGAATGTCGAGTCACTCGCGACTGCGCACCAGTGGAGTGCCCACCCTTTCGGTCAGGGTCTGGTGAAGAAGGTACTTGGCATGTACGAGAATGTGGGTGACGTGCCGACGCTGGCATCCATCGTCTGTACCTTGCAGAGCGTTCGTCCCAAGCCCGACGAGCCCGAGCAGAACCACACGATCTGCTCGAGTGCTCAGCTCACGCCCATCACGACACCACGTAGGCAGCAACCTGGAGGAACATCAGTCATGACAACCGCGGCCACAGCATCATCGTCAGCCAGTTCGACCCCCGTGGTGAAGCCCATGGCCAGTCCATTCAGTAGATCCCGCACATCGTTCAACAGTCTCACGCAACTGCTGAGTGGCCAGTCCGATACAAATGACCCGGCGCCGCCAGCGATGCGGAGTGCGCGTCGATCCAGCAGCCACAACGAGGTACCCAAGCTATCCCAACTGCATGACCGTGGCGACTCGCCGAGTATCAAACCTGGCGCAAAAGAATGGCCCATGGCGCCTCGCTCAGCGCAAGCCCAAACGAGTCCACGCATGGGGCCAGCTGGCTCCAGTGGATGGAAGGTCGAGTTTGACAAGGTGGAAAACCCGCTGAGGACTTGGGGCAGCGGGTCCACTGCAGCACGAGCCGACGCGTCTCCACGACCACTGACAGCTGATCCTCTCACGCCTCCGCTTCCCCCCATGAGCGCACACCAGATGCATCGGCGTCGTCGGGAGAGCAGCATTGTGGACGGAGATGACGAAGTGTCATTGCTCGGTCGGCTCGTACTCCACGTCGACAAGAGACCTCGCGACCAAGTGCCGTCGGTGTTATCCACGCACGAGGAGGACACGGAGCGGTATGACCGATACAAGGACGCGTACGCTGACCTGTTGTATCGCTACGGTGCATTGGACTTGCGTAGTGCTGTTCTCAAGACCTCCCAAACCGACGCGGGCTTGACCACGGAAGATGAGGACGAAGAGACGGAAGCGCT
This sequence comes from Pythium chondricola, assembly GCA_023337575.1. NCBI lineage: Eukaryota > Oomycota > Peronosporomycetes > Pythiales > Pythiaceae > Pythium > Pythium chondricola. The sequence continues at coordinate 1,891 of JAADXF010000949.1, read as the reverse complement.
GGACGGACTGGCATTTGGCGTGCTCTGTCGGTCCTGCCAGGCGGTCACAGACCAAATCTACTGCAGCTCATGCCGTGACTTTGCCGTCAAGTGCTCGATCTGCATGCTCACCGTGAGGGGCCAGTCGATGTACTGCATGACCTGTGGCCACGGTGGCCACGCGCACCACATCCGCGAGTGGTTCGAAGAAGAAGACGCGTGCCCCACTGGTTGCGGGTGCTGGTGCAAGCACGCGACGGCGATCGCGCCGAACGGAGCGCTGCGCCATTCGCATGGCGACTTCAAGGAGGCAGCCGCGGCGGAGCGGATGCGCAGTTACTCGTTCTAAAACGGTTTTCTTCAACGTTGAAATCGTGATTACCTCTGTAATAAGATATTTGTGAGCGCGTTTATGGTATTAAAGAGGTAATCGTGCGCCGAGGAAGCGATTGGAGCAGCAGCATACACACATAAGGGTACTCGAGCACGACGACGATGGCACCGACAGCGCGCGGCCAGCGGAAGCCCCATGCCAAGAGCAGTGGATTGAGCTTGGAGCGGTTCATTCAAGGCAAGGCGCAGCGCACCAAGGCGGATGCGAAGAGCAAGAAGAAAGTGATTATCCACAAGGCGCTGCGCAAACGCGCGTACGAAAAAGTCAAGAAGCAAGGCGGTGGAGATAATGACGCAGATGGAGATGAGGAGCCGACTTCATTCTACGACCGGTTCTTCAAAGAACTCAAGCAGGGTGATGGCGATAAAGACGGTGGCAAAAAGGTGCGGCTTCCATCATTGTTCTGGGACGAGGATACTGGTATGTGGATGAATGCTTATGGTTTAACACACTGAATGGCAGGCTGTGCACATGGACATCAAGCCAGATCCCTTCTTCAAAGCCAAGAAGAAGGCAGAGATCGTCAAGGCGGAGAAGCAGAAGAGCCGAGAGGAGAAGCAGCAGCGGCAGGCCGAGATGGAGAAGAAGCTGAACGACCGCAAGAAGCGCCACGTCAAGCTCAGCGTGCGAACGGCGTCGGGGCAGCCTGTGGTCAAGAACCGCATCAAGGACATCCTAGCCAAGCTGCAGTCCGAGAAGAATTGATGAAACCTACTCGCACCACAGATCGTATTTATACAACACTACTACCTACTACGTACTAGTACTAATACCACGTAGTTCCAAGGAGCTCCTAAGCATGATGAGGGAGGATCCAGATCGATAGAGCACAAGACAAGGTACAAGGCAAAGGAATCGTGCGCTTTGTTTTCTAAATAGTTCGCATTATCCTTTGTCTTCTGTTTACTGTGTGATGATGCATCGGACAGCACCCGACACGCCGAACAAAAGCACGCAGCGACTTGTCCACCGACGACAGCATTCCACGAGTGGCTCTGTGCGTCGTGACACACACGGAGAAGAAACAGCACCAGCCCGTAGCCTGTAATCTGTCGATCCACCTGCCCACGATACTGGTTCAACGTGTCGGTCGCAGCGACTATCAAGGCGTCTACATTTACTTGGCCATTGGGTGGGCGGCAATGTAGTCGATGGCCTGGGCGAGCGTCGTCAGCTTCTCCGACTCGTTGTCCGGGATCTCAATCGTGAACTCTTCCTCAAGCGCCATGACGACCTCGACAACGTCGAGCGAGTCGAGGCCAAGGTCCGTGGTGAACTTGGCGGCCTCGGCCACCTTCTTGGCATCCACCTTCTCGAAGTTGGAGATGACGCCGATCACGCGATCGGTGACTTCGTGTCGGTCCAGGAAAGTCTGCGCCGCGCTGAAGAATCGCACAGGCGCGGCGGCGTTGAGGAACGCAGGGCGCGCGACGGCGTTGCGCACGGCGGGGCGGAGAGCAGCGACGAAGCGGTTCATTCTGGGCTGTTGGTTGGGCAAATGCTCGGACAGTGATTCGC
>JAADXF010000948.1:0-10101 GCA_023337575.1 Pythium chondricola | reverse complement strand
TCCCCTCCCGCACCAGACTTGGTGTCGCCCATGAGGCACAGCGGCAGCGCTGGGTGGCGAAGCCCATTGGCGTAGAACGGCGTCAAGTCTGTCGACGTGTGGACAGCATTGTTCACCACGAACTCCGCCATCAGGAGTGTGGTGGACCACGCGCGCGGGTGCTTGGCACGATACGAGTGGAGGATGTCCTCCACGACACGGTTGACACGCTCGGTCTGGCCGTCCGTCTCCGAGCGATCGGTACTCGACATGTCCAAGGATCTGGAACAGACCATCCCAGAAATCACCCGTGAAGCGCGGGTCTCGATCGGAGACAATCGAGTCGGGCAACCCGTGGAGTCGAAAGACGACGTCGACGAAGAGCTTAGCACAGTCGAGCCCTGTGTGAGTGTCACTCACTGGTGCGAGATGCACCATCTTGGACAGTCAATCCACAAAAACGAGTACACCGTTGTGACCTCGTCGGTAATGATGCATTTCGACACGACAGTTGGTATTTACTTTACACTATGGCGATCGCCTGACGCGCTTGGTGCGCTTTATGTAGTTTGACCTGGTCTTGATGAGACGACCAATCTTGACAGACATCTTTGTGGAATGAGACACTCATTGAATTGCTGTATCGTTTCCCCACACAGCTTCTCTCCGACGTACGTGAGGATTCTCGGTAAGATGAGGCCAACCACCCCAGTTGTCGACGCGTGCAAGCTCGGAATGCACGTTGTCTCGATCGCCTTGTGGTGAGCTTCGATTGGTTGTTGACTTCACACTGCACCCGGCACACCTGCGGCGTTGATAAGCCAGTGATTGCTCATCCTTCTACCTTGCACATGGATGCTTCTTGCTTTTACGATAGTGGAACAAACGTACGCACTGACTTGCAAGCGATCAAAGTTACCATGTCAAACTGCATACTCTTTATCGCGCCCGCCTGTGTTTCGCCGGCGTCCCATCTCTCTGCGGGGTGACGCATGCGCGCAGGGAGCTGCCTAGTTCACGTGTCAGCGAAGGAATAAAAACATGCCGCTTCATCACAAGAGTTAGAGCGGTTTGGCTCACAGCAAGGCGCTCTTACGGGAGAGAAGGGAGAGTCGGATAGCTGAGAGACACCCTTTTGCAGGTGAGTTTGATCAACCGTTGATACACATCGACAGAGCTGCGGCGACGATCATAGTGTTGACATGTACACTAAAAATGGTAGAAGTCGTGAGTAAATGTGACAGTTCACCCCACTTTTTGCAGGCGGTACGAGCGTTCTACTGTAATGATGCTGCCTATAAAATAGGATTCCCTCTATCGCAGAGCGTAAAGAGTGATCTCGAACACAGCGTGCGACGCCGTATTCAACTTTCCTCCACCGTGAAGTGATGACCGATCCAGAGTACGATCCGGGATGGACAGTAAGCTCGATATCGAACTTTAAATCGGTGGCATGTTAGCAGTGGGGCGAGGCGGCTAGGCGGGACGCAGGAAATAGTCGTGTTGTCCAAAAGCGACAAGAGTTGACAAGGGCAGTTCTTCTTTCTCTAAAAATCCCGCAGGTCTGGACGAACGACAGACTGCATAGCTACCTCAATCCCAGCTCGGTACAACAAAATTCCAAACATGTGCAGATCAGAGAATGATCTTGGATTTATGCGACGCCCATCACGTGCTAAAATACTCTCGACGGCCACTTCTTCGTGACGACTTCGGATCGAATGGTGTGCAAACATTAGCACAGCAGTTGCAGGTGCATGTAGAGAGGGGCGTCGTGCTGAGCAACGCAGATACGTGGGCGTGCTCCGCGTGCCCTGCAGCTGTTTCAAACAACCGTTTCGAATTGTCGTGACTTCATTGGCTGATCGTACTTTGAATTATTTACCACTTCAGAATCCACCCCAAACCGAACAAGCCCTGTGGCTCCAGACAAGCGCCAGTGATCGCGTGGCATCCATTCCGTGCTTTAGGTCCGCTAACCTGTAAGTCAGTCGCCACGTGCGGCGCTGAATGCCCGAGCTTGTTCCTAGCCACCTTCATACAGTATCACCGTTCTGACTCTACTTTGTGTGTGTGTGCAATGTTCCCCACCTAAGGTTGCCAAGACCCGAAACCTCTCAAATTTGATATTCGTATTTTTGCCGTTGCCATTTTGATGCCACCTCCAATGGCATCACCACGCACGGATGACTCAGAGGCGGCGCACACGCCAGAGCGCAATGGTGCTCGCTCACAGAGTGCGATAGCCAACGGAGCCACATCAAAACCATCAAGTTCACAGGAGAATGCAGCGTCCGACGCGAGCGATGAGGAGCAGCGCTCTCCGCCACGCACGCGGCGCACCACCCGCAATCGACTGCTGCAGCTTGTCGACCACAGCGAATCCGAGAGCGAGAGCGCCGCGTCTTCGCCTGCGCGGACACGGCGCAGTCGTATGGGACGTGGTGCAAATGATGTATCTGTGACTACCTCGAAACGCGCTGACGATGGATCGCCAGTGTCTACGGAGAAAGCCACGCGCGGCCGCGGTCGCCCTCGCCGCGGAGACGCCACTGTCGGCAAAAACACCGACGACGCTGCCGACTACGTGCACATTCAAGTTGGCGATTGCGTGCTACTGGACTCTGGTGCCGCCACGGACCACTTTGTCGCGCTCGTGAGCTCGGTGCAGCTCTCTCAGAGCAGTACGAAGCCGACGGGTTTCACGGCGCAGTGGTACTACAAGCCCGACGATCTTCCCGACGACGTGCGCGATACCATCCAAGGTGTTATCTACCCGAACGAGGTGTTTTTGTCCCCCCACAAGGACCGTAACTCGGTGGACGCGGTCATTGGGCTGTGCAATGTGGTGGCGCCGGAAGAGTACTTGGAAATCCAGTCTGAAGTCGACCGCGGATTTCGTGAAAAGAGCCCGACGCCATTCTACGTGTGCCGCTTCAAGTATTACCCGAGCCGTCCAACCAAGAAGGCACTCGAGCAGCTCAAGGAGGAGGATATTCGAGGCGGGCTTGGCCCACAGAAGCCCAAAGTCGGTGACGAGTTCCAGGCTGTGATCCCGGCGCTGCTGCCATCCAAACCGACCATTGGTGACGACGGGCTACCTTGGCGATCCGATGCACCCACATCGCCAGGCAAAGCAGTCCAAGTATGGTCTCGCCACGTCGTGTCGTCACAGGAAAACACTTTCCGCCAATTCCGCTTGCTTCTGGACCCTCTCCGCCTCGGCGTCGGCAACGTCGTGCACTGCTTCCGCTCCGAGCAAGATGTTTGTGGCCACGTGCGATGCATCGTGCTCAAGCACACGCCTGGCGACGTGGTTGATCTGTGTCTCTCCACTGGACAAGTGATCCAGGCGCTCAAGAGCGAGGTGCGCTCGCCGTTTTCGGACGACCAGGCGTACAAGGTGCTCTACACCTCGCGCTTCAACCTCACGCGGGCTATCTTTTTGTGCACGAAGGAGCTGCTGGTGATTGATCAGCGCGAGCGCGAAGCATTCAAGCAAGAGGTGCAGGTGTTTTCCGAGGTCGCGGCGCAGCAGGAGGCCAGAGCGGCGGCGGCAGAGGCCACGGGCGAAAGCAACAACCGCAAGCGGCGAAAGTAGTCGCTCGTCACAAGACAAGGTCAAGCAAGCTTCATCGAGCAGGATAGGAAGGACGGTAGGCACATACATACGTGTGGTAGGTTGGCTCCATGAAAGACAGAATCCAAAAAGCGTTTACTCATTATCTACCGTCCGTCGAAAGGATGAGCAACTACTTCTTGGCGTCGGCCTTGGCCACCGGCTTCGTCTTGTCCGAGTCGCGCACGCGCTTGAGCTGGTCCAGGAGAAACGCCAGGTCAAACGCCTTCTCGCGAAGGTAGTGGTAGCGGTCGCTCGCGCTGAAGTGGCCGGCCGACAGGTCCATCTTCAAGAGCACGTCGTTCTGGTCGCTCTTCATGTCGCGTAGCTTGGCGACCCACTTGGCTGGCTCCCAGTACGCGACGCGTGGGTCGAAGAGACCACTGGTCACGAGAAGCGTTGGGTACGCCTGCGACTTGATGTTCTCGTACGGCGAGTAGCTTAGCATGTACTGGAAGAATTCAGCCTCGTTCGGGTTACCCCACTCCTCCCACTCGCCCGTGGTGAGCGGGATCGTCGCGTCGCTCATCGTGTTCATCACATCCACGAACGGCACACCGGCGATCGCCGCGGTGAACAGGTCTGGGCGCATGTTGAGCACGGCGCCCATGAGCAAACCACCGGCGCTGCGGCCTTCACAGGTCATCATGCTCGGCGAGGTGACGCCCGCCTTGATGAGGTGCTCGGCACACGCGATAAAGTCGGTAAACGTGTTGATCTTGGTCTTGTACTTGGCGTTCTCGTACCACGTGCGGCCCATTTCACCACCACCGCGGATGTGCGCGATCGCGTACACGACGCCACGGTCGAGCATCGGCAAGATAGTCGACACAAAGCTAGGGTCGATGCAGACCTCGTACGAGCCGTAGCCGTAGAGGTGCACTGGCTGGCGGTCCTTGGTGCGCAGGTCCTTGCGGTAGACGATCGAGATCGGTACCTTGGTGCCATCGGCGGCGGTCGCCTCGAGGCGCTCCAATTGGTACAGCGAGCGGTCGTAGTTCGGGCACGGCTTCTCCTTGAGGAAGACGAGCTCGTTGGTGGTCACGTCAAAGTCGAACGTCGTGCGTGGCGTGGTCATCGACGAGTACACGAAGCGGTACTTCTTGGTGTCGTAGTCACGGTTCACCGAGCCAGATACCGCGTAGCTCGACTCGTCAAACTTGATGCGGAACTTGACGTGCTTGCCGTCCATGTCCTTGACGATCCAGAGCTGCGAGAAGCCATCCTGGCGGCCGCTGACGACGATAAAGTCCTTGAAGCAGTCCACGTCGTCCACCTTGACCTTCGGGTCGTATGGGAACAGGTCCTTCCAGTTCTCCACGCCTGGCGCGCTCACGGGCGCACGCATGAGCTTGAAGTTGGTGGCCTTGTCGCGGTTCGTGACGATGTAAAAGTTGTCGCCGTGGTGGTCCAGCGAGTACTGGATGCCCTTCTCACGCTTGGCGATGAGCTGGAGGCCCTTGGATGGGTTGGTGAGGTCGAGGATCGAGATCTCGGTGGTCTCACTGCTCGAAGACATGAACTGCATGAACTTGCCACTGCGCGTCTTCCCAAAGTACGCGTAGTACACCTCGTCGTTCTCGGTGTAGAGGCACTCGTCGTCCGCCGACGAGCCGACCTTGTGGCGCCACACCTTGTTCTGGCGGTGGGCCTCGTCCTGCGTGGCGTAAAAGAGCTCACTCGCATCGACGCCCCAGTTCAAGCTCGAGATGTTTTCAATGCGGTCTGTCAGCAGCTTGCCCGTCTTGAGGTCCTTGATGAAGCCCGTGTACGTCTCGTAGCCGTTAAAGTCGACCATGTACGCGAGGTAGCGATGGTCTGGACTCGCGCGCACGTTGGAGACGTCGCAGTGGTTCTGGTCCTTGGCGATCTCGTTCTCATCGAGCAGGAGCTCCTCCACGGCGTTGGCCGTCTTGGCCTTGCGGCAGTGGAACGTGTAGCTGCTGCCCTTTTCGGTGCGCGTGTAGTACAGGTAGTCGCCGTGTGGGTACGGGTACTCTTCGTCGGTCTCCTGCACGTGCGAGAGCAGTTCGTTGTAAATGTTTTCGCGCACGTTGGCGAGGTGCGCGGTTTTGGCCTCGGTGTAGGCGTTCTCCTTACGCAGGTGCTCGATGACCTCTTCGTTCTTGCGCGTGTCATCGCGCACGTAAAAGTACGGGTCCTCCATGTACAACACGGGCTTCATCGGGTTGGCGCCGCGGTTCTGGCCCGGCACGGCGCCGAACGGCACCATGTGCGGGCGCTTCTCGAGCACCGGCGGACGCACGTTCTTGGCGAGCGACGAGTACACGGCGCGGCGCTGGCGCACGACGTACATGGCCGCCGCGACGCCGACGCCGACGCCCACATTCAACATGGATCCGAGCTTGCTCATCTTGATGCGCGTCCACAACAAGCACAGGCTTGTTGGACGAGGGGGTGGAATGAGCGGTGGGTGGTCAATCTTTTTCGTTTGGATTCGAAAATGACCATCATTCTAATGCGATCGAGGAATGTTGCACTGTGGCAACATAAATCAGATCTCAAAACCAGGTGGACTCGCCGCTTGCGTCAAGCCTTGACAGACTCCAGTCACATGCTGACCAGCTGGTGGTGGGAGAGTTTTTACGACGGTTTTTACTGCTGGAAGTGTGTAATGTTCAGGGATTCCAGACCGACACCACAAACCTACTCAGCCTTCCAGGATTCTTCGTTCCTGAGGGTCGACCCTAATAACGACCACTTGTGGCACAAGTTGTGCCGTTCTTGATGAGAAATAGAGCGATTTCATTGGCTACTGAACCTGGCAAATGGGATAGGTGAAAAACACCAAGCAAATTGCTAGGTGCTTGCCTAATCTAAGCACGTAAATTACAGAGACACTCTTGAAAACTACTACAAAAACCTCATAACAATGACCAAATGCGGTGACATACTGCTCCACAAGAGAACACGAACATTGAGTACTACTAAGACATCAACACAGCATCAATAGCGCTTTACTTGATGTCAGCGCCAGAGAATATCAATGGTTTTACCCATTAAAAAATAGATACAGTATTCAGTCTGAAATCGAGTGCTGATCGAGAGATTGCTGTGTAAAGATCGATTTTAGTGTTGAGCTCCTCGATACCTTTTGCTACCGTTCAGAAACCGGCATTGGAGAATATTTCGTGGTTCAAGCACGTATCGCCCACTAACGAAACGTGCTGTGCTTACAAAAAGCACGGCAAAACAGCACAGCACAAAAGCATGTTCGTTCCACCCTGAGAATCTGAGCCTGCCAATGATGAGAGGGGTAGGTTCCCCACCCCTTCTGCTCTGTAAACCTATCCTCCTTCACCTAATGTACACTATATGCACTCCTTTGTCACTGTGTGCTGGCAGCCAGTTTTCTTACCAACAGCAGCAGGTTCGGTGTTGTCATCCCCCCTCGCGCGAGTGACCGAAACACCTCCTCCATACAAAGTCCAAGAGAAATCTGCCCCCGGCGACCCCTCCTCTGCACTCGTCGCCAGCACAGCACGCGACGCTGCGACCGTCACCCTCCCACACAGAATCGAAAGCTTCTCTCCAGCGGAAACGAAGAAAGAAGGAAGGCGAGTCGACCGAAGACTCGCGTATATTTGACTACATCCCGCCGGTGTTGCAGATGACGCCGCCCCCGCCCCCTCCACAGATGAGCGAGGCCCCGATGAACAGCGCGCTGCTCACGCCACCGCAGCGCACGCGCAAGCATAGCCAGAGCCACAACCAGTACAGCAAGTCGCCGCTCGCGTCGCCCGCGACGTCGGCGTCGTCCGCCGCGTCCCCCACGCATGTCGCCAAGACCCAGATGATGATGTCGCCGCGCGTGCGCAGCCGCATGGACCCGTACCCGCGCTACTCGCCGCGCAAGCGCTTGTCGGCCGACTACTCTGGTAAGTTGGTAGATCGCTCCCCTCCCCTCCGCTCTCTATACTAAACACCATACCTCCAAAACCAAATAGATGGCACGTACTCGGTGGGTTCGGGTGGTGAAAGCCCGCGCAGTGAGAAGGGAGGCTGGCGCATCCACGCCGCGGTCGCCGGGCCGTTTCTCACGGGTCCACTCGCGCGCGAGTTCCGCGCCGAGTCGTTCATGTCGCCGCGTGGCAAGAAGAAGGACGAACCAGACTTTGACAACAACCTCGGCCTGCTGCTCTTCCCCGTCGTGCCAGCCTTCGTACCACCAGCCATCTCCCCAGGGGTGTTCCAGGCCTCAATGCAGCCAGGAGCTACTTCGCCTGTTGCCCCATCCGCCCAGGAGGCGCAGCCTGCTCTATCAACCACAGCTCCACCAGCGGCGGTGCCGTACTACCCTCCACAGCAGACGGAGAATGCCGACGCGGCGTGGGACCAGAGCTACGCCCAGTCGTACCAGGAAGAGTACCACCAGCACTTCTACCCGGCCGAGGGCTACCAGGAGGAGAACCACTACACTGCCGAGCAGTGCGGTGAGTACAACTACGGCAGCTATGAGCAGCACTATGGCTACGAGCAGCAGTACAACTCCACTGCGGCGGAGACGTACGGCTACGAGCAGTCGTACGATGGCTGCTACGCCCAGACCACCGAGACCGCCACCACGGAGCAGGTCTCGTACGAGACCCCACTTCCCACCAACGAGGCAGCGTTCCCTCCGCTTCCCCAGGCCGAGCCATCCTCTAACCAGGTCGCGGAGGCTGTGGTGGAAGCCACCCCAGTGCGTCGCGAGCGAGCGCCAAGCTACGCCGACGTCGTGACTGGTACCGCACACGTGCCACCGTCGCCACGCAAGGAGATCGCCAAGTCGCCGAAGAAGCTCTCTCCGTCGAACGTGTTTGAGGACATGACTGCTGGCATGGCCGAGTCGATGAGCACCATGCTCACCAAGGCCAAGGGCGGCAAGACCCACTCGGAGGTTGAGTTTGCCTGCGTGATCCACAAGATCAGCACCCAGCTCAAGCTCATGGGCAAGGTGAGCAGCAGCCTCAAGATGGAGCAGATGAAGGCTCTTCAGAAGCTCGAGAAGGTCGAGGCGGAGAAGATGAACATCCAAGCGTCGAACGCCCAAATGGCCGCTCTTCTCAAGCAATACGAGCAGGAGCGTGAGCACCTGAAGCTCCAGCTCGCCGAGGCCCTGGAGGCGAAGGAGACTCGTCTCAAGGATGCCGTTCTCTCTCTGACACTGAAGATGGACTCGCTCAAGAACTCCAAGCTGGCCACTGAGATCGAGGCGATCCGTAAGTGCGGTAGCTCTGAGGATCTCGAGAAGCGTGTTGAAGAGATCGGCGCAGTGCTGGACCACCTCATCGCGAACCACAACACGGTTGCGCCTGCTTCCCCAGAGAAGGTGGCTCGCCGACCAAGCGGCAACGCTGTGCGCCGCCAGTCGGTTGGATCCTGGAAGGCCGTCGCCATGTACGCGCTCGTTGTGCTGGCGGCGTCCCTCTGCGGTGTGTGGGTCGGCGTCAAGTACGTCGGCCAGCAAGCCCAGCAGGTCGTCACCTCTCAGCCGTTGACGCTGAGCGATGCTGAGCTTGATCTCATCGTCGCCCGCCTCTCGGCGAAGTTCCCGGCCCTTGAAACCAACCCAAGCGAGATCGCCGAGGCCGTGAAGGAGGCCGTTGCGCCAGCTCAGCAGCCCCAGTCGGAGACGGTCGCTGCCGTCACTGATGTCGTTGAGGTCGCCGTCGCTAGCGATACCACCATGTCAACTGTGGAAGTGTCAGATCCAGTCATCGAGGTCACTCGTGAGCAGGTCTCGCAGCCGACTTCGTCGTCGGTTGCTCAGGTGCTATACTCATGGCGCCCAGCGTTGTTCGATCTTCCAACTGCCGCTGACGATGCGTCCGCACTGAACGGCCTCGCTCGTGCGCTGACCTCGCTGTCGTCGCAGATTCTCGCGGATCACGATGCTGCGGAAGCGAGCGTGTTCGAAGTGGTCGAGGAGCCTGTGTCGGTTCCTGTTGAAGAGCCGACTCAAGCCGCGGCGACGGTGGAGGAAGTTGCCGTGCCAGAAGTTGAGGCCACCGTGGAAGAGCTTCTAGTGATTGCTTCCCCAGTCGAAGTTGCTGCGACAGTGGTGGAGAAGGGTCAGTACACGAACGTGACGGAGCCGTACTCGTGGGAACTGACGGCTGAAGAGCTTGTCTTTTCCCCTGTGGTTGAGGAGCCAGTCGCCGCGGTGGAGGAGCCAGTCGCTGTCGTGGAGGCGCCACGTGAGGTTGTTATCGACGAGAGTGCGCGCCCAACCCGATGGGTGGTGGACCAGCTTCTCATCGAGGCCGGTGTCAACAGCGGCGCGTCAGCTGCCCCTGTCGAGGTTGAGGAGGTGACGACTCCAGTGATCGAGATCGCGCCAGTCGAGGAGATTGTCCAAGTCGCCGAGCCAGTGTTTGCGACCGAGTGGGCCCTGCCCGTCCAGCCAGTTCTCGCCGAGGCTGCCAGCGTGAAGGAGGTCCAGGTCCAGTTCAGCAACGTGTCCTCCGTCGTCGCGACCGAGGCGAACGTGGTGGTCGATG